>QJNY01000899.1:0-15789 GCA_004155945.1 Monosporascus sp. mg162
TGACACATCAACGACACACCTTGAGATTCCCCCTATTCTTGATTGAGTCTTCCCCCATACACTTTTGCTGGCAAAAGTCTCCTCGCACTTTCTAGGGTAGCCTCACTTACTGTCACACTTCTGTCGCACATATTCTTAGAGTGTCGTTGATGTGTCAATTCACTATGTGTAAAAGCTGCGGATTTCCTGCAACAGCTTGGGGAATATCTGCGCTATATATATTCGTGAATAACCTGATGAATAAGCGTATTATTCACATGTTATTCCAACGTTTCCGTCATGAATCAAGGGTGAGTATCGGAAACGTATCATCAGCGTGGGTCGGTTTCATATAGGGTTTGAAACCCCTGAATTCCGACAGACGCACCTTGAGATTCCCCCTATTCTTGATTGAGTCTTCCCCCGTACACTTTTGCTGGCAAAAGTCTCCTCGTATTCTCTAGGGTAGCCTCATCTTCTGTCGCACCTCTGTCGCCCATATTCTTATAAACCAAGAAACCGTTCCCTTGCCCCTGACTCCGTTGCCAACCCCCCGCCTATACCTACGCTTCTTTCTTTCCTGCGCCACCCCCCTTTTATTTCCCTTTTCAGCGGGGGCAGATATTGCTGTAAAAGGCGGTTACCTCGAGGAACTCCTTAAAGTCCTGAGGACTGCTCATTAAAATCTCTAAGTATAACTTTCACTCTTTCCCTGCCTAGGTCGTTGGTCAGGCTTACGGGGCCATTGATCAAAGGTAGCCTGCGCCTTTCTGCAGTGTACTAGATGCTTAGGGTCCTTATCTCTTCCACATGAGCATTCTAACTTCGCATCTGTCTGAATTTGCGGTGATACCACGCGAAGTCTCCATGGCTAACGGGTGGCTTTCGTCCACTGTCTGAAGCCTATACGAGAAGCGCCTAAGCGCCTCATCAAGCGCCGCTTGTGCCGTGGGCAGGCCCGCGTCCCCTGAACATCGTGTGTGTTGGGGTGGTTTTCCAGAGTCGCGTTCGCCGCTAAGATGAATGCTCGTTGTAGGACATCAACATGCCAGCCCACTCTGGTGTTGACTTCCTTTTCCCGCAGGCGCGGTGCCATGGCGTCCAGCTTGCGGCGGCCGCAATACTATGCTTCCGTGCCGTATAACGCCGTGGGAATTACGCACGTTACGACAGCTTTACGAAGGCCGGCAGCTGGAAGGCCGTGCTTGGTGTTGGCCAGACTGCGGAGATGTTGGGCGAGCGCCATGGCTTTGCCGGCCCGCTTTACTACGTGTCTTTTAAAGGTAAGTTTTCGGTCGAACAATACTCCTAGCCACCTAAATGCTGGTTCCCTCTTGCTCCTTCCAGCTTTCGGACCGGTGTTACGGCTGCACCATACCGTTACGCCAGGGGCAAAAGATTGGCGGAATGATCGCAATTGTGACAATCATTCTGGTACTTGCAGCTGCATATATACTGGAGCTGTCACGGTACTCCCAATCCGTAACAACCAGTTAGATAATAAAGTGCTCCTTAGCCACCACTAGGGGATTGCCCTTATCTTTCTTCCTAGTAATATAAATCATCTCGCACTTTTCCGGAGAAAAAGAAGCTTTATTATCATCTCCTTACTAAAGAACGCGCCGTACGTCCTCCGCTAAAAGTCTCACGTTCTTCTCGAGTGGCCGTGAGATGCGGAATAGGCAGAAGTCATCTGCGTGGCCGAAACGTAGCATGGGGTCCTGCTGAAGCAGTTCCGCCAGATATAGCATGTAAAGCACCGGCGACCAGGACGAGCCCTGAGGTGTACCGCACCATGCCCTCTTATATCCCGTAATTGCTCTTTCCAGGCGCATTCTAACGACTCTATTCGTAAGAAAAGAGTCCGTCAGCTGCAGGACCTTCAGCGGCCACCCCGGCGCCTTATCTGTTCTAACAGCCTGCGTTTAAGCAAAGCGTCGAACTCACCTGGTAGTCTATCGTAACCATTAATACTTCCCCGCCAGCAGCAAGCGCGTCTTCCGCCTCGTGTACGAAAGATGCTACCAGGTCCATCGTCGTTCGGGTCTTTTAACAACCGCCTTAACCATAGGAAATTTGTAATGGTTACGCGGTTTGATGAGGCATCTTGATGGTATGTGAAATAAGTATGTCACAGTTAGGCTGATCGCGGGAAAAGTTTTCATAGAGTGTGGGAAAGCGTGAATTGTCCTGGATCGTTCGGGCTCTAGAGAGCAGTGACTAGAAAGCTCTATATATACTTGTGGGAGCCCCACAACAACGTTGTTGCGGGGTGCCTGTAGGTCCCTGGAGCTTGATGACTAAGCTAGCAACCCCTATTCTGCGACAAAGTAACTGTAAGATAAATTGATAGGGATAAGTGGTCGGGTATATGATCAAGTGTAAGGGACGAAAAATTGAGTGAAGATGGTTAAGAAGCATTTGGAATCGAGAGAGTGCAAACTTAATATATATACCTTGATAATTATTAGATTGGGAACTTATGCCTTGGGCGGCCTCCCTTTCGAATCCTGGTAACCTTTGGCGAGACTTGCCGTGCAGAGCCCTTAGGCTTCTGACGTTAGCTGACCTATCAAAGTCGATATGCGGGAACTTGGGCTGAGGCATGAGAGGCAGAATGTCCGAACAAGATTGCCCCTTAATCCCTCTCGAAAGATACAGACCTATCAGACGCTTAAACGGTACCAATTTTGAGGCGCATGGGATTCAGGATGTACGAGGCCCAACAAAGCTTACTAGGACATGTCTTCGACCCCACTCTCTCGTCATCTAAGGGATGGTTCGAGACGTGTCAGATCGGTTGTGAGGCATAGGAGACTATGTCGCCTTCTGAAGGCCTGATTCGACAGAGAACGGGCTGACAAGGATAAAGGTTAGACGTCCCTTACCTAGAGTAACCCTTGATACGATTGGATTGCCACCATGCCGTAGGGCTTTACCCCAGGCTGGCGCCAAACTTCAAAGCTAAATATATGCTGGATTCGTACCTTGCTCCGGTCTCTTAGACTGCGGCTCGCAATTTCCAATAATGAGGCGTCTCGGGGAAGTAACCCCTGAGCCAATGAGTATGCCTTGGGTAAAGAAGGATGGCAGGGCAGCCCTCGCGGCACCTGTAGACCCCAGGAACGGGCCCAAATCGATTTTATGGTGATATTTAGCATTACTGCTTAAACTAGATCCCGGAGATTGGCGCCCGTAAGGCGTAAAGGGCGGATCCCCTGATGTTATGGGAACAGGCTAGATCCATCATTTGCAATGGCTTGTTGTTCCCCCTTGAAACATCGGCATATCCGACCACAGCGCCCTGCAGGGTTAGGGCGAGGAATCGTAAGCGCTGTAAGCTAGAGATAGACGGCCAAAATACTATGGGCTAAGACTTGATGACGTGGCTATCGTCATAATTCTGGAGCTTTTAGGAAAGGTGTCAGACCCAGCTGAAGACTGAGTCCGTTAGCTCAGCCTTAGCTTAGGCAGCACAGCTACTAATGGAGTCTGTTGATCGCATCACGGGTACAGTTTTCTCTCAGCCGCAACTGTTTTTTGTGTATATAAGGAGGTTTCAATACCCTCTGTTTCTATCTAGGACCTCTTAGAGGTCAACCAGATAATTCATCCTTCTTCAGTCATATATGCTTCAGTGTATGATCCAGGGTCTCATAGAAAATAAGTGTGTATTTGAATAGGGGTAATCAGGCTCGATGATCCGTGATGATCGATGATGAACTAGAAACACTGGGCTTAGCAACGGGTTGCTAAGCCCCCATATATACACTTCGACGCCTTCCTAATGCGAATAATACAAAAGAATCTTATATAACAAAGCTTTAAAGAAGTCTTTGATAAGTGATCCTTTTGGTCCTGGCGAATTCGGAACCCCTATATAGCCGTATGCAGCTATATAGCCGAATCCAGCCAAATCCTTTGAATTCCTTTGAATTCCCACAAAATCAAACCCCGAAGTGAACGTAGGGAATCCAATGTGGCGGCCTCCTCGTCTCTGTACTACCGCACAACTCGACATCTCTTGCTGACCTTGACCCTTGGGATTCCTCCCGCCCGGTAGCGTCCACATCCTGCACCCATTGGTTTCGAAGCTCCCGCGTGGCACGATGGAGCCCAGCGCTTACAGCCCCATCGCTGATCCCTTCGTCTCGCAGAACCCCATATGTAATCCTGGCCATGTCAACACATAATCTGTCGTCGACGCTCCAAAGCGTGCCGATAACGTGTCGGAAGCCTGCGAGCTGGTAGGCGACAGTCAGGTGGACGCCTTCATCAGTAAGCTCTTGGTTCCGAATTTCACCTGTCCCGCATGCCGAGAGATAAGCGAGAAAAGGTAACCTAGAACTAAAATTAGTCCCTAAAAGGCTTTCTACCGTTAAGGGATCTTTCTCCCAATCTTCGAGGAACAATCGACTATGCAACGGGCTTATAGGATGTGTACCGCCGTGACCGGCAAAATGGAATATCCGACAAGCCTCTAAGGCAGATAAGACGTCCTTTTTGCGGCGTTCCGGTTGAACCGGCTGTAATCGCATCGATTTGCAAACAGCCTGTACCGCACTAGTTTCGTCGTCCGCAAATAAAAGCTGCTTTAGTCCGGGCGTATTTTTCATAGCTACCAAAGCGATACTTTGGTTAACCGTTACCTCCTGCTGCCGCTGCTGACGACCGTGCATGATGGCTCTGATGGACGAGCTATAAGATGAGATGACTCTGTCGAGAGCTGTGTTGGAACCTCGGCTGAGATGGTTTCCTGCCGCATGGAGAGGGAACCGAACGAGCGGCCCGGTAGGGATCCACCATACCCGTGGCCAGCAGCCATCGGATGGGGTCCGAATAAAGTCTAGAGCATCGAGAACGGGACAGACAATAGCATCCCAAAGCCAGACGAGTGTTTCGAAAGATTGACAGTCCCGATTTTCAATGTCCTTCCGTGAAAGGCGAGATAATTCCAACATTCGGATGCCAGATGGTTCGATAATAAGAGCATCACAACGGTGTAAGCTGATATTAATGATAACAATCGGACCGTTTACCGCTGCTTTTTGCATTTCGACTTCCGATGGAGGGAGGAGAAATCGTCCGAATCCAGGCTGGCGGCGGATCTTGTTAATAAGCGTATCGAGCTGTCGGCTAGCCTCGCGGCGCCGATTTGCTTCAGCCTGTACGGTAGTAGTAAGGTCGTCGGCTGCTATTAGGGTATCAATACGCGAAATAGGCGTATCTAGCTTATTTCGTAAATCGATAAAAGACTGCGCAAGCTTAGGATATTGCTGCCGAAGGGTTGAGAAGTCAGTACGCATATCGTAAAGGGTACCTGTAAGGACGCCGCGACCGGTTTCGAGCATTTCAATTGCAGTAACATTTCCTTTACTAGCTTGTAATGCTACGGCGGCTGCATCCGAAGCCAGTCCAGCGGCTTGGGATAGAAGATGCTGTTTGTCGGTATTCTGGAGAGATCGAGGGGCCAGTAAGGGGATAAGCTGGATAGTAGTCTGGGCAATTTCGTATGCTTTTTGGACATTTTGGAAGATAATCGAAGATGATAAAAGTCGGCGACCAGCTCTAATACGTTCACTAACAGGGGAGACGTCGAGGTTCAAAGCGATAGAAAAGTATATATTCGCCTTTTCTAAATCAGGCATGGCTCCCGTCCTCGAATATCTGTCGCCGAGTCGGTTTCCAAGGTTGTTTAACCGACTAGCGCGGTCTGGATGGTCTTGTGGAGTGGTATCGACGGCCTTTCGTGCCATGCCAATGGCTTCTTCCAGATCCGCCATGGCTCCCGTCCTCGAATATCTGTCGCCGAGTCGAATTCCAAGGTTGTTTAATAATGTAGCGCGGTCTGGATGGTCTTGTGGAGTGGTATCGACGGCCTCTCGCGCCACGCCAATGGCTTCTTCCAGATCCGCCATGGCTCCCGTCCTCGAATATCTGTCGCCGAGTCGGTTTCCAAGGTTGTTTAACCGACTAGCGCGGTCTGGATGGTCTTGTGGAGTGGTATCGACGGCCTCTCGTGCCACGCCAATAGCTTCTTCCAAATCCGACATAGCTCCTGTTCTCGAGTATCTGTCGCCGAGTAGATTTCCAAGGTTGTTTAACCATCCAGCACGGTCTGGATGGTCTTGTGGAGTGGCATCGACAGCCTTTCGTGCCATGCCAATGGCTTCTTCCAGATCCGCCATAGCTCCCGTCCTCGAATATCTGTCGCTGAGTTGAGCTCCAAGGTTGTTTAACCGACTAGCGTGATTTGGATGGTCTTGTGGAGTGGTATCGACGGCCTCTCGCGCCACGCCAATGGCTTCTTCCAGATCCGCCATGGCTCCCGTCCTCGAATATCTGTCGCCGAGTCGGTTTCCAAGGTTGTTTAACCGACTAGCGCGGTCTGGATGGTCTTGTGGAGTGGTATCGACGGCCTCTCGTGCCACGCCAATGGCTTCTTCCAGATCCGCCATGGATCCCGTCCTCGAATATCTGTTGCCGAGTCGAATTCCAAGGTTGTTTAATAATGCAGCGCGGTCTGGGTGGTCTTGTGGAGTGGCATCGACGGCCTCTCGTGCCATGCCAATGGTTTCTTCCAGATTAGCCATGCTTCTGATATGAAACTGCATATCCTGTTTTTACAATATTCTGCCCTTTGAAATATTAATTGTCAACTATAACGTACATCCTTCTCTTCAATCAGGTCTAAAGAAACTAAGGCGTTATTTTATGACATTATATTTTGACCTACGGCATTATTCCGCTCGAGGCTATATATATTTGTCCTAACTGGGCACCTTCTTTCGGGAGCTTTCTCAGGCACCTCCTTCGCATATCCTCTAAGCCCGTCTCGTCTGAGCCGTCTTGGTAAGTAAGGCTGTACCGCTCGATATTCTAGCAGTCCTGTACTGGCCATGTGCCGAAATAGAATTGAAGCTAGTATCTATCGGCGTTCTGGGTGTGATAGGCTTGCAGATAGAATATCCATGCAGCCCATTATAGGTTCGGTGAGCCCCGGCGGCGCATGGTTCGGAGATTTAGCTCGATTCCTCTAGCAAGCAAGGGGTATAAAACTATTGCCTATTTTAAACTGATCGTCATCTAGTCATTCGAGATAAGAGCTGGCTATTACGTTCCTAGCCGCCTTATACACCTCGTTGGCTGTATGCTACATATTAAACGACCAATAAAAAAGCTGATCACCTGCCATGTTCTGCAAGCTCACTTTCTCTGTACCCGATTCTGCCAACCATCTTATCTACCCTACTGGCAAGTGAGGCGCGCACTGTTGGGATTCGTAATCGGGATTTTCTTTCATTCGCTCGCAAACTGTTACCACAATTTATTATGCAGTTGCGAGCTGGTCCGATAGGTAAATTCGGCGTAAGCGACTCGATCTGACTGGCCAGTTGACCACATCTGTTGCCTGTACGTAGAGAATATGCCAATGGTCACGGAAGGCTGCCTGTGGAACGGCGAGTATTGGATGTCGGCTCTTGCAACGTATATGTCGCAGAACTCGGCGTAGATGTAGGGGCTGACGCTAAAAGCAGTGAAAGTCGTGCAGTCTAAAAGATGAAGGGCCTGCACTACTTAACGCTTAGAGGGCGCCCTAATATAGACACCGAGACACACTTAGAAATAGATCTTTCGGGAAGATCCACTATCCCATGCTAGAAAAGCGACCGGCTTTATTGCAAGGTGCTTCGAAAAGCGTTTAAACATGGATGGCGTTGGATTTGCAGTAAGACTATAGTATCTCGCCCGGGCTGTACGATCATGGTATGCCACGAGGAATTTAATATAGCTTTTCGTGACGTCCTTTATCGCAGAATTTCGTCACTCTGCTTACTAAAATACATCTATCCACTGCATTTATTCAAGTCCGTTCGAGACAGAACTGGTTTGCGCCGGCGTCCAAAGTCGAGCTGATCTTGGGTTAAGTCGCAATCAAGATAAAGAGAACGCACGTTGGAATTGTCAGATACAGTGGCTTGAAGTCGGAAGGAATCGGGCCGTATGACGCGCTAAGGTTTGGAGGTAACAGGGGTGACAGCTAATTAGTATGAGGGATTAATTCCTTGAGGCCCTGAAGACAGTTAGCTGTTACCATCATCATCATCAATATACGCTTTCTGGAAGCAATTCGAGGATATCCAATATCGTGGTCTTAGGCTGTTTGACAGGAACTGTAGATAGTGATTGGACACCGGTAACCTGTGCCAATTCCCAAGACAATGCCGTTTTGACAGCTTTCAGTCTTAGATGATTGCGGAAGCCCTAGGATGGATGTGTCTCGAAGGTGATACGTAACGGAGTACTAAGGCGTCCGTCGAGAGTTGCGCCAAAACTAAAGGTCGTATAGATACTACGGCCCAAACGATAATAACGTGGATCCGCGCTTGCATCCTAACAGGCGCTAGCCTCTGAGGCGTATAGATGCTCGGTTTCGCACTGTCCCCACCCGATTTGTTGGGCCACAGCTTGCCCTAGCAGCCCTGAGCACCGTGCGATCTCCTTTAGTATTAAATTACGTGCCGCGTCGGAGGAGCTACTGGGTAAATTCTGCACAAAGTACATGTCCGTTCCGCCGCTAAGCAGAATCAAGAAAGAAACTGATTTTGTCAAACAGCCTGAGACCACGATATTGGATATCCTCGAATTGCTTCCAGAAAGCGTATATTGATGATTGATTTGGGATGATGATAACAGCTAACTGTCTGCGTCAGGGTCTCAAGGAATTAATCCCTCATACTAATTAGCTGCCACCCCTGTTCCTTCCAGCCCTTAGCGCGTCATACGGCCCGATTCCTTCCGACTTCAAGCCACTGTATCTGACACACCCCCTAGTGAGGCCATCGCAGACCTCGCTGGCGCTCACTATATCAGGGTCATCAGTGGCTGAGTCCTTTCCGAAGCCGATCTAGATCGCTTCCTGTCAGGAACTCCTGCGTCACTTCACGCTCCATCTGGCTTGCCATGATCCTCTCGCGAAGCTCGTCTTCCTTCTTGATGGATTCTAACCACTGCGTGATCTCTTCCATCCTCAAGAGCTTTACGAATCTCTCATGCGCGTCACCTGTAAGCGACTTCGTTAGACCGTCAGCTACCATGCCGTTCGTTTCCTGCCACCTGACCCGTACGTTTCCTTTCAAACACTCCTGCCTCAACCAGTGGTTATACACCTCGACGTGCTTCAGCTTCGTCACCAGCTTCAGGGAGTCTTCTGTAAGCAATCTGAGGGTCTGCTTGTTATCACAGTCCACTATAAAGGGGTGATCGAGTTCCAGGGTCAGTGCCTTCAGCAGTCGACTCAAGAACAGTCCTTAGCCGTCTGGCTCAAAGCTAACAACTCTGCTTCAGTCGTACTCGTGGTAACTGTATCTTGCTTGTTCGCTTTCTATCCTACGGGTCCTCCGAATAACGAGATCACGAACCCTTGAGAGCTCTTCCGATCGATCGAATTATCAGCGAACGAAGCGTCACTCATACACACCATCGCCTGAGCGTCCCCGTTACCTCCGTACCGAATAGAGAGACCACGGGTGTGATACAGGTAACGAATCACTCTATCAGCAGCTTCGTGGTGGACGTCTGACGGGTTATGATTAAAACGTGACAATCGCGAGGCGGCGAACGCGACGTTAGGGCGTGTGGAAATGGCAGCGAAGAGAATCGAGCCGACTTTCTTCTGATATAGCTCTCGCTGCTTATTCGTCGCCTTTCCTTCGAACGGAAGAAGTTCGTGATGGTCCATGGGAGTGCGAGGAACTCGTCCAGATGTATCGATTTGATATTGAGCTGCCACCTTCTCGATATACGACTTCTGTGATAGCCAAATCGATCGATCGATTCTTCGGCGCAGGACATGGATTCCTAGGAACCATTTGAGTTCCCCTAGCTCGCTGATTTTGAACCGTTTCTTCAGATCAGTAATCGTTTCCCTCACTTCCTTCTCTTTCTTCTTTCTGTACCCTAATACGATATCGTCCACGAAGAAGAACACCAGTATATCACCCTTCATCATCACACAGGGCTCTTGGGGGACTTCCTTAAAGCCCAGGTCTCTGAAGGCGTCTGTGAGCGTTTTCTGCCACAGGAGGGGTAACCTCCTTAAGCCATACAGAGCTTTCTTAAGCCTAAGTATCTTCCCTTCCTTCGTAAACCCTGGAGGCATCTTCATAAAGACTTCCTCATCCAGATCACTGTGAACGAAGGCGTTAATGGCGTCTAGCTGCGTCAGCTCCAGGTCGAACTTAGCAGCTATTGCTAGAATAAACCGTAACGCCATTCCTGCTAACGTCGTTGCTCTCGTAGGTAGGTCTCCAGCTTCCTGTTGATTTCTACATACCACAAGCCTAGCTTTGCACTTCTGAAGCATTCCATGCTTGTCGAACTTGTATGTGAATACCCATTTGCAGTGAAGCACTTGATGGCCTGTAGCTGACTTCGCAGTTACCTCTTCCCATGACCTAAAGGAATCATGCTCTCGAAGGTGAGCCTCCTGCGCCGCACGGAACTGCTGCTTTATCGGATGATTCTCCAGCTCACGCACGTTCCTAGGTGGTTCTGCGAGGTCCCTTCGATGGAGAGAGAACCTTCTCCCAGCAGCGAACGCTTCCATCCAGGAGCTGGCGATCTTATAGTTGCGGAAGCTGTAGAACCTTTCCTCTTCCTGCAGGACTCGTAATTCGTCCTTACACCGCAAAGCTTCTTCCACGTCTTCAACCTGCTGATCAGGCTGTCTAACCGTTAGGCCAACGTAATCAGCGTACGGGGTCCCTTCTGTTGGCTTAGATGGCTTTGGGAAGTCATCCCAGCCTACTTCTTCAAGGTCTGTTCTGTATCCTACGATGATTTCGTCTTGAACGTTTTCTTCCTCTGACTGCTGTTCGTTCGAAGAGGCGTTGGTTTCATCCTCGTCTCCTATAACTTCCATTTCCGAATCGTCTTCAAGGATTGCCTCGTTAACTGCTAGTTCTTCAGGTAGCTGTACCTTCGCAACTAGGTCTTCAAGGTTCCTAATCATCTCCTCCGAGCGCTCCAACGCATCTTTCCTACTAAAGAACTCCATCTCGTTAAAGATCACATCTCTCGTTGCAATCACCTTCCCGAGCTCTGGTACCCATACCCTATATATATTCGTGGAGTTATACCCCACGAGGTACCCGATATATGCTCTAGGGTCCAGCTTCTGCAACTTGCTTGGCTTGTGATTCGGGTTAAGCTTCAGTGCGTAACACCTGCAACCATAGGCCTTGAGATGGGCTAACTGAGGTGTTCTAGGGCCTGTTATCCCATCTTTCTCAGCCATGTGGGTGTATACAGCCTCATATGGAGTTTTCCACTTGAGGGCAGCTGTTGGGGTCCTGTTGTAAAGGTAGGCGGCGCAGCTAACAGGCTTTTTCCACAGGTTATGCGGCAGTTTCGATCCGATCCTCATCGCGCGTGCCTTCTCCATCACCATACCCCCCGAGCGCTCTGCGCCTCCATTTTGAGCGTGCGTATATGGAGCAGAGGGTTCGACGAGGATCCCTTCTGAACGCAGCCATCTGACTGATGAGTTATGAGCGAGTTCCATATCTCCTCGAATGAACTTCACTCGGAGCCCAAAGTGGCTCTTGACCCAACCCATATAATCCTTTAGGATACGTAAGTTTTCATCCTCTCTTCCTGCTGTTACGCAGAAATACACTGTTGCCCAGTGTGAAGCTTCGCAGGAAATCGTCAGCACCCGTTTGTATCCACGGGCTTTTTCCGAGAGGTCTTGCCAATCCAAGCGCACCCTTAAGAAAGGCGTGGTTGCTTTCAGATCTGGCTCTCTCCGCGAGGGGATTTCCTTCATCTTCGCTAGGGCACACGCCGGGCACTCGGCCATTCTAGGACCCTTTAGCAGTGCTCCACGGCAGTAATTAGGTAGGTGCTTTAAGGGTTCTGGCCCACAGTGGCCCATTCTTAGATGCCACAGCACCCCCGACCCTGGGGCTTGAGCCCTTAACTGTCCAGCTGCTCTGCCTGCCTTCCTGATCACAGGAAAAGCGGCCCTCATACACAGAGGTCAAAGCAACTCCACCGAAGTCCACCGGTTGCGCAATTCGTTGCGCAACTGCCAAGCCCAATCCATCCATTTAACTTTTCACAAGATGGACATCCATCTATTTAAAGCTGTCGTGGATGGACATAATGTCCATATTAAGTGGATTGTGGCGTTACATACAAAAATATGTGGCTGATAATATGCCCTAGCCACTTCGCCGGCTGGGGCCCAGCTGGGATGTTACCGGGGTTAGCTAGGGATTAAGTGAGGGCACAGACCAATTTGGAGGTACATATTTTTGCATATAAAATATTAGCAGAATGATGTACCTTTAAATATCCACTTACGTCCACTGGTGGCCATCCATATGGAGATTTCATCGGTTCCATCCATATAATTTGAGGTGGCGGTGGATGGGCGTCAATCCACTCCACAGGGGTGGCTGGTGGCGTGGATTGCGTTGCTTTGACCTCTGGCGGCGGTTGGTCAACCTGGAGAAGTTGCTTAGCTTGCAACGGGAGTAACGGATGCTTATGAGAAGCAGGGAGAGGGGAGATGGAAACTGGCACCGCACGGTCACACGGGGTTAGAAACTTGGAGGAGGAGATTGCATAAAGAGCCAGCTTGACATTTTCAATTGATATTACCTTAACGTTTAGTATGTGCAATTTTAAGCATTTTCTCACGGTGGGCGGCTAGTCCGATTGTATCGTATTCTCCATTTTGAGTCCTCAGGCACGGGGATCTGTTTAGCTCTCCAACTTCTCGTTTCTGAGGCCCTACCTAACCGGGCTCGTGGATGCGCAACTTACCACGAGATCGGAGAGCCCCAGCTAGTACCTAGCACCCCTAGGTACAAGGTACAAGCCAGCCCCTCCAACGCTTTAACAGCAAGGGAGAACAGGGAGGCCGAAGAGACAGGTTATCGTTACTACTCAATGAATACCACCAGACGGAGAGTAGGAATCTTGGTCCGAAATGAGGTGGCTAGCAAGGCACCTGTGATATGCCGGCATTAGCTTCGGGTTCTTCGAAGGGAAGGCATACTGCGCAGCAGATACTGTCTGTTCCGATATGCCTGGACAAGGTATGGTTTCATTTGGCCGCAGATAAAATCAAACAGCCATGTTCGAGGCCGCGTAGCGTCTCTAGTGAGATGACGGCGTTCGGCCTGGAATTAAAATAAGGGCCTTTTTACAGAGTAGCGCGTTAGACTGAAAGAATTGAGGGGGGAATAGGGAATGGGGGCTTACAGGGTAGGGCATTCTCGGCTCCGGGTCCAGGCAGAACCCGACACGACCAATCACGAAACTGATACATGCAGTTTCTCCAAAGGATAGTCACTACCTACATGATATGTAAGGTCTTGAGTGTTGTGAATAGCCGTGTCAGCAAGTTTAGGCGGGCATTTGGTCTGACGAGAACCGGCGACTGATGGCAGCACACACGAGAGTATGATCCAGCACTGTCAGGGTGGAAGGAACGCAGTCAGAACCCGGCATCTGCCCGGGACATACACTGTCCGCCCTCACCACCGGAAGTGAATGCGCAGCGCGGGTGGTAACCAGATTGCGCATCCGTGCGAAGCACGATTTCCAAACAACCAGATTTGCCAAGATGCTTATCCGTCCTTGTCGGGCACGGATAGGACAATGCCACCGTGCCTAGAATCACGGTCACGTCCCGACTCGGGTAGGATTGCTGGACATGGGGGCCTTGATGCCCACATCTCCTGTCTCTCCTGCTCAATAAATGTTGCACGTACCTGAACTCCCAGCGTTTGTCGCTTAAACCCTGCACACTCTGGCAACTCTCACTCCCACTCTCTCCCATTCCCCCTCGAGATAGGAAGACCACATCGTCAGCTTCTATGCCTCTTACCCTTTCATAAGAGAAAGCAACTAGTTACTTGCCTTTCGAAGGACAATAGCGGACATTCGGGATAAGTCCCGATCTGCAACTTTGTAAGTAGTGGGAACCACTTACAGGCTAGCCTGAACCTGACACAGGCAGGCCCAAGTCCGAAGCTTAAGGGCTAACATATTTTATATACACGCAACATCTCTGGAGTTGGCCAGTTCATCCGTAAGCACCGCTCCAGTACGGCTGTTGCGCTGTACTGAGGTCCAAGGAAGAAAGATGACGGTTTCTCGGCCACCAAGGAGCAATCATGGCTCGCTGCCGCCTAGCAAGGGCAAGGCTGTTGTTCGACAAGAGGCTCGACCAATGTTTTCACCAGCGTCGCCAGAATGTGCCAATGGATCCAGCTCCGTAAAGTCGGATCGCCATGTCCTTCAAAGCGGATCGCAACATCTAGGGGACCCTGAGAAAGTGAGAGATGTATCGACGGACCATAGCGAGCCCGCCGCACCTTTGGGTGCCAACCCCGACCGGCAACAATCAGAGGTGGGCCTGGATGACCTTGATCACACAGGAAAATAGCCGAGTTTAGATGCGCTGACCTCCAACAGATTAGATGGGACGCTAGCACCACCAAGAGCCCGATTCCCCCGTACCCGGCGCAGTCATCACTTAGCCACGACGGTCTTCTGCCCAGCAACGGCGGTGACGTCACGGGAGGGGATAAGCTGACGCAGGAAGAAAGAATACAGACTCTCATCTTATGCTGGGAGAACCGAAAGACTCTCCTCAATTGTCCAACTACGTCGATCGGCGGCGGCGAGGGGCATTGGAAGTTGATGGTAGACTTGATGAAGGCTCATGTGAGGCCCGATTTACCTTCCAGGTTGACTAAGTGGTCCGCAGTCAAGAAGCTCGTGAACGTTACCATATGCCGGTACCGCCGAGACCGGACATCAGGTCGTCATCCACCACCCCGAAGGAACGAATCGGCCGTGGTCCACAAGCTTGACCTCTGGACGGACCGATATAACCAGATCTTGGACCTCCGTGAAGTCCTCGTCTATGGTGCCAAGTTGTTCACCGCGCTCAAGCGTTTCCTCGGCGCAAGCGATATTGAGGATTTAATCGGTGACCAGATGGAAGAGTCAGACAGCTCGATGATCAGTCCCCACCTATCCATATGCTTGCCTCAGGTTCAGGAAGCGATTCGTCACCGCCATCGACAGCTAGAAGAGTCGGTGCGCGGTACTCAATCAGGTTCCGCGGAAATATGTGATGGCGGCGATCAATGTCACATATCAGATAACGGCTCGTCGAGTGATGTATCCATTGAGGCTTCTTCAGGTGCGGCGGAGACGGGGGAAGCCTTGGAAGAGACTCCCAATATATCACGGCTAGCATCGACAATGCTCTGCATGGCATCCAAGGAATGGAGGTTGATGCAACGAGGCCTATTGAAACCGAGTCCCTTGCCCAGGAAGGCAGACAGGCGAGGAGCGCATCCAGAGCCGGTTCAGCGGTTCTAGGCAGTACGCCCCCGGCAGGCATCAGAAGACAAAAAAAGCCCGCTGAAATGAGGAGCATGCGGAGCCCCAGTCCATATCCGCTGAAACCCTTCTCTGACATCGCTGGAAACTGTGCTCGTGCAGATTCGACGGATGATGGCTTGCCTGACCTTATGGCTCTATTCTCTGATCGAAACCCAGAGAACGGGCAGAATTCAGGACCCGGGCAGACTTCATCGTCCAACCGGACAGCCTCTGACCCGAACAATCCAGTTGAGAATCCGCCGAAGGGGGAGACTACCTCGACTAGGAAGAAGACTTTACCAAAGAAAGACGGCAAGCATATATGGAAAGGCATGAAGCCTGAGGAAAATGCACCAGGCACTGCAGATGACGCTACTGGGAGAAACGGCACACGAG
>QJNY01000900.1:0-15580 GCA_004155945.1 Monosporascus sp. mg162
CAACATTCTGCCATGGACCTTCCAAGGGTAATTCAGTATGGGAGAAGCCCGTCCAGCTATTCTTTTGGCCGTACGGATTGTGGTTGTTGCGTCGTAGCCATGAGGGCGTTGCAGTTGGGGGGGATGTGCAGAATAGAAATTTTGATTTGTTTCTTTAATATTTCTGCCAAATTAACTTCGATTGGAAAGTTATATATATAGTTAGGAAGCCCTTTTAAAGGAGTATATGATAACGGTTCTTATTATTTTCTATTTGTTTTTATTATGTTTATATTTGCCAGTTTCCAAGTTAGATTTTCGAAAATTTGTATGAGAGTGTACATAACGGAGCTAAAAAATCACAACTTGACATCAGGCCCTATTTTTGAGGTGTTGTTATTTCTGTGGAGTTTTTTCTTAAAAAGGTTTAGTCGATACACCTGACCCTTACAGCTACTTCTTGATCAAAAGCGCTAGCCACGGCTGCGCCTGCGGCGCAGCCCCAACCTCAAAAATAAGGCCTGATCTCGATGAGGTAAGTCCCTAGGGTCGCTTCCGGTTCGATTCTTGAAATCAAAACCTTAGCGCCATATGCGCGTAATCCGTCGCGCAATGTATTCTTTCTCATCCTTATGTACCTCGCACTGCGGTCGTCGACAGCTGACCGCATGGAACTTTCCGTACCGATCGGGTTCTCCTGGGCACAGGTTTTCGTCGTAATTTCTCTGCTGCTTTTTCTGCTGCGCGCGGGAAGGTGGCTTATCGTCGCTTAGCTCTTTCTATCCCTCGTACTCTTGTAGCTACTGGGTAACAGTAGGTCCAATAGATCTGGCTTTTTTGGCCCTTCGAGCTTCTACCTAAGCTAACTTCTTGGCTTCTCTCATTCCCTATCGTACCTTAGATAAAGGGTTATCATTATTTTGGCGCGGATTGTATTAATCGTTTTTCTGTCGCCAGGTTCCTTTTTTTTTGCTGATTTTTAAAAACTGAAGCTTAATATACATGTTTTTTAGAGCTCTTGCACTTTCGCGCAATATGTCCGGGCTAACCGTAATTGTAGCAGGTAACGGATCTCTTATCTTTCGACTGAATAGCTTTTAGTTCCATGGGTCCTGGTTAAGTTTTATAAAAGGTGGAAGGCGTAGAGCGTTTTCGACCTTGGTTAGCTCCTTGGAATTTGGACCGTAGGGCGAATTGTCCACGTCGTTCTTGTCGTCGTTTAAACTGTCGATTGTCGATTTTTACAGCTTTAGCGATGTATTTATCGAATGTATTAGGTCGTTCAATTTTGATGATTTCGTTCTTGACATCGTTTTTTAGCCCCTTGTAAAAGACGTCGACAGAGTATCGTCTTCGTCGTCGACCCATCCTGCCTTGGACATAAGGTTCCGGAATTCGACGGCATACTTGGAAGCTGGTCCCTTTTGTTTAAGCTGTAAAAGGTCTTATGCAGCTTTTCGTTCTGCGTCCGAGTTGTCGAAGTTGTCCTTAAGCTTTTGTTCGAAGTTAGCGTAGCTTTTAAAAAGCTTTTTAATGGCCGTTTCCTGGTCGTTTTCTACGTTTTCCAGGTAATCTCGTAGCGTGGGCTTAAACCAAATTAAAGCATTCCCCTTAAGGAATCCCGCAATAACAAGGATTTTATCAACTTCGCCTTCGATCATCTCCAATCGTAGATACACTTTGGCCTGAGTTAGGAAGCCTTGAACGTTTCCGGTACCATCGTAAGGTTCGGGTTTTTTAACCTTAAGTCTTAGGGTGACTGCCGGCACTGGGTTGGCAGGAATGGCGGTGGCCTGAGCAGTAATCTGCTAAATGCGGGCCTCAAGCTGCTGGACGCGTTTTTGCAGCTGTTAGGATAAAGTAAGGGCGGTAGCTTCGATGCTGGTCGACATTCTGACAATGTTAAATATTGCTTAAAGTTTGACGGTACTACTGAACAAAAGCTTGCAACATATAACGGCTATGGGCTTAACCAACTATTAAATCTAATCGTACGGTTTACGTTGGTAGTAGTATCGTAGGAATTTAAGCAATGAAAGCGATAGTTACGTTTGGTAATAGCAGATGTAAATCTAGATAACCAAATTATATTGCAAGCTGGTGCTATTTCAAACTATGGGAATAATAAACGTATATATCCTAAACGGGATCCCCTTGGATCAGTTCATCCCTCCGGATCCATTTGCTGTGATCCTTATGGATCCGAGAATCCCCTCGGATCCATACTACACTGATCTATTTGGATCCGTAGATCCATTCGGATCCATGTCACGTAACCTAAGGTTTCGCATCGGAGGCAATCCACACAACCTCCGACTGTCTGCCAATAAGCCAAGCTTGTTTGGTCATAACAGCGGGTCGGTGGCTGGTTAGCTACTAGCCGCAGACCGTCGGGGCTGTGTTCTCACATATTGCCACTTATCGAACCCGGAAACCGCCTTAACTAATCCGACTAGTTATATGTAACGAACCTGTCATACATCCACCTGGAGGTATGAGCAGTATCCGAAATGGGGTCTTGATTTGCAGGTAACAATAGTGCGAGAAATGATTCAGTAGTCTGTTCGTTAAAGAGATTTGCGGACTCTTCCCTCAATCGGAGAACGGTGCCTCTGACTGAAGGCTTAGACTGTCTCCGGTTGAAGACTTAGATTGATAGCTAAGGAGCGAAACTAAGTAGGAGCTATCTACACGCGAAACCATTCATTATATACTCCTCTGATATTGAATGAGTGTGCCTGTGATCTCTTGGCTTTACCAGATCACCTAGATCCTCTGATCTGGTTGATCTGTTAGATCAGACAGATCACGTAGTCACGTGATCTGGCAAGGATCCACTTATTGTGAGAGTCCTCTCCAATACGAACTGCCAAGTGGATCGTAACATTATACCTACGATTAAATAAAGAGTTGTGCTAATCGCACATTAGGTTTTTCTATGAGAGCCATACATTACTTTTTTTACACCTGCTAACGGCCTGTCAGAGATCTGACGGGCCGTATTACGCGCAACAGAAGCCATGAAAATCGCCCTGATTTCCTATACCAATACCTAAATAAATCTACCAACAACCTAGCCGTAATATTATAATATTTTTCTATAAATCAATTGTCCTAATTGAAGCGAAAAAGGTATATCAAAGCTGTTGTAATACGGTACGTGCGCGTTAAGATATTAATCGTTCTTTTTATTGTTGTTAAGTAAAGCGCTATATGGGTGCGCTGTAGGCCTGAACCTTTTAGAACGCCTAGCCCGACCCCCTTTTTCGTTTTACAGTTACATCCCTTTCCCAATCCTTATACTTTACTTATATATACCTTTCTAAAGAAAAATTGCAAAATGAAACGACCTTCAGAATTTAGGATCTACAGTTAATACGGACTAAAATACATATTAAAACATATTTAAAAAATTCTTAAATTGTTAAGTTATTTATAGGTAAATACTAAGTGTTATGAGGTGTTTGAAACGGTGGCGGGGCGTTGCCAGGTGTAAAAAAGTAATGTGTAGCTCCTATTAAAAAACTAATGTGCGATTAGCACAACTCTAAATAAAAACTTTTAACTTCGTTCAGCTTATTTAAGAACGTATCAAGTAAAAACCGCTTAAGTTCAATAAAAATAAACGTCCATTTTACTTATTTACCGCCGAGCGGAAACGACCGCGCAGAAAACATTCGTTTGTTCGTCGTTCATACCAGGATTCGATTATTTCCTAAGCAACCGCCTTTAACGTACCGGCTCTTAATTGTTTCCATGCAGATTTCTTCAGATTTGAAGGTTCTGATATATGGATAAAATCAGGCGTACATAAGTTGCAACACAGTCTAACCGGAATAGGATTATCACGGTCCTCTTCCAACATAACAGCTTCGTGTTTTTTTAGATATATCAAAATCGCTTTACGTACGCATCCGCCGTTAAATAACGCATACCACTAAAACCCCATCTTCGTCCTATTCCGTAAATCGGAATTATCCCACTTCGGAAAGTTACGGACAACATGAGGATTACCTTGATCAGCCGGAGGATAAGATTGAGATTCAACAGTTGTCTCGTCCTGACCAGGATCGTTCGCGATAAATTATGTATGGTCTTCTTTATTATCCGAGTCTGCTACGTCGATTTCCACTGGGACCTCCGTATTTTCATGGGTGGTACGGACCTTGGCTCACCGGACCTGGTTTTTTCTTCGCCATTTCAATCTTCTCTGCAGTGGACGGCTCGGTTTTACACCTATCGAACGCCCAATAAGGTGCAAACAAGATAGCTTGTCCATGGCTAGTCATGTTCAGTCGCTTTAACCACGAACCGCTCGACCAAATCGCTGCCACAGATCCTCCATCGAAAAGCTTTTCGGTATTTCCCACTGCACCACTCGACTAATGTCCGGGATATTCGGCAGCGAGCGACAGACCCGGACAGAGCACGAGAGGCTTTGGATCAAGCTCTGTGCTTCTTGTGTGATGAGCTCGAAACACGGGCCATCGCTTCGGATGCATTTCCCCCTGAGATCTCCTTTTCGCATATACGCGCAGCAGTGGCCAGATACGAGGACCAGATTTTCGCTGCTGCCGAGAGAGGTGTATGTTGTTCTTGCGGCAAATTCGTCCCCATTACAGACATCTACCAGGCTGAGAATGAAGATCCTATGTTGCGTTATCCGATTCTAGTATAAAGTTACTGCGGTTACCGCTGAGCACTTGGCCTTGTTGGTTTCTTCTCCCGTCATCTCCGAGCGTGTTTACCTTGCTACTGATCTTCCAGGTAGGGCCATCGAAACCTCATAATGTTATAGGCTAAGTCCAGAATACCTCAATTAGCCAGTGTAAAACCAGAGACATGAGGGTTAACATCCGAAGTACCATTAGAGACTCAACTCAGCATCCTCGAGATTCTTACGTCTAAACGTAGCTTTCTGTCACGGGCCAATGTGGAACCTTCTAGATAAGGGCTCTTCAGGGGGTTGTAGGTCTATATATAGGGCCCTCTCCCTCCCGTATATTGGAAGGAGCCAGGCGTTACTGGTCTAATATATTGCTACCTACCTGCGAGACTGTTTCTTCTAGCCTTTCACGCTGTTGCACCCTTTTCCCTGACACTTTCACCTACGAAGCGAACTTTATTAGCCTTGTCAAAGCCCAGCAACTCGATCCCATGGTTGTCTAGACTCCTTTATAATTAGATTTGCGAGACGAAGATTTGTTACTATAGCAATGCCATCGCCCTAAGGGTTGTATGACGGCCACCCTAATATTCCACAAAATGGGCGCTCGAGTCGCGATGGCTTCAAGCATTATTCCACTATCTGCCGGAGGGCCAAATGGCGTTAGTCGCAACAATTTTTAAGTGGGTCATTAGCCCAATACAGAAGGGGCTAGTGCTGAAGGCCCACTGAAGCTCCACTAAGTTGCGCTACTTCACAGAAACGCGGGTGCGAAGGTGCTTTACGTGTTGACGTTAAGGATATTGCAACACAGAGCCTCAGAGAAGTCTGCTTCAAGGTGTCAGGCTTGTCTTGGCCACTCTCATAGCGGTATACGGCGAGTAGGGCTTCAAATTGCAGGTGATGGTACTATGAATCGGCAGCTAGCCCGATGGACAACGTCTCGTTACGCCGAATGCGATGTTGCGATTTGTAACAATGACCGGTGTTGGTACTCGTATCGTAGGGCAAAATAGGTGCGGCTAAAGGTAGCTTTTCCTGCGAAAGTTGATTGGGTGGGGGCGAATAAAAAATGAGAGTCACCCACCTTCAGAAAAATTGTTGGACTAACGCCATTTGGCCCTCCGGCAGATATATGATTTCCAAAACCCTCTAATAACACGGTGACCAAATGGCTTGACGGTGTTTGGTGGGGCATTCCTTGGATAACCCCGAAAGTCTGAAAAGCAAATCCCCTCAGGACTTTCCAACAACCCCTCTGGCCGGCGCACAGAACGCCGAGCAATCATTCGATATATATACACGTGGAGGAAGGCGTGATGGTCTCCAGAACTCGTAAGTAGACTATATTTGAACGGTTCGATCAGGTTCTCACGGATCGTCTTGGGTACCTCAGGCAAGTCGCTAGAGGAAGAACAAATGGATGGGAGCAACGACAGTAGCCGGGGAATCACACGATTGTCGAGAAAGAAATATCCTGCTGAAGCGAGGGTTTAAGGCCTTAGAGGGCTTGTATCGTCTAGGTACGTGCCAGCTTTAGTTCCTCCGTGGTGAGAGCTTAAATGAGCTGCTTAACATCTGTTTGACGATCTCGCAGTCGAAGTCACGCATCAGTGAGCTTAGACCTCTGCGCCAGGATTCGGGGACTCGCTGTCGACTACCGTTCTGCATACTTAATCACCATGGTAGCCACTCCGTTCACCTAGCGTACGTCGGCGGTCTTTTTAAGACGAGGGAGTCAACTTAAAGGAGCCATTATCTCCTCAAGTTCGTTCCTGAAACCTTGATAACGCGTTCAGGTATTTAATCAGAGTATGGAAGCTGGGTCAGGACCTATCAACTTAGGACCTGACTTAGGACCTGAAGTCCCGAGGTATAGATATCTTCCCTCTTATAAACTTCCACTATTTGCCCTGAACTAATACATGGAACGAAGTGATACCAGTGCCAAAAGCGTTGGGTATCAATAATAAGCTCTACTAAGGCTTCATATGTCACTCATTCGTCAAGTTCGTTTGAAGGTTACCCCTTGCTGTGGGCCTGGATGTGGTGGAGCGTCGATGAAGTAAAATTTCAATGGCTTCTTTTTCGTGAGTTGATTTTATCCTTGAGCCTATCACGCCCTAGTAAGTGCGTAGATAGCCATCTTTCAGAAATCGGCGTTGGACCATGGATAACTAGACGCTAAAACAGCCTGTCAGAGCGGCTTATCCTCAGAGGTCAGAAGTAGGTCATCGGCCAGTCTTCTGCTGTCATTCGGGGTTTTGACCGTGTCGGGATGGACGGAGAGGACTCTTAGATTAGGTTGTTCCAGGTTGAAGCGTTCGCCAAGCTTGACGGCGGCCGGCATAGTCTGCTATCACCAAGACCCTGGGGGTCAAAGAACGAGGTGCGTAAAAGAGCTCCATGCATGTAGGCCGAGTAGAGATGCCATGGCTGTGGGCGATATGTTCGCGATATGCTCCTATGACTTCAAAAAGTTCCCAAACCTGGGCGGGCTTGCACGCTCCATAGCGGGTTAGGGGGCAGACCCCACGCGTACGAGCCGCATACTGCACTAAGTACTGAGTTACTTTCCTATTGGGCGAGTGGTTAGCCCGGTTTGCTATGGGAAAAGAGGTCAGTACCAAAACTCTTCCTCCACTTTGTTTCATGCGAACTTATATGTGCATTTAAATGAGCGCATTGTACGGGTATATGTTAACCCTATCTCGCGTTTCCTGCATTTGTATCCAATGTCCGTTTCGGTTACCCAGATTAACGACGTCCATTGTCGTTCCAGCTGCGTGGAAACATTGGTAAAACATCATGGTGGATCAGCGCTAACGGCAGATCGTGCCATAATGATTCGATCACACAGGGATCCTGGCGCTTGCTATGTCGAAACAATTACGGAGGAACTTGAGCCTCAACCAGCCATAGTCAATGCTTAGTGATTGCTTATGTAGTGACGGGACGAACCGGACTCCCGTGCCGATCACCCTCAAGGCCTGCATACCATACCAGAAGAGTCCCTCTACTACACCATAGGCAGTTTTCCCGTTATAGGCTTACCCATTTGTTTGTTTCCCAGGTCCACAAGTCGCAGGGGGTATATTTAGTTAGTTATCTCCACCGGGCCCACTATACGGCCAAGTTCAATCACATACAAATTTGTATGGGTATAGACATTTTACTGCGTCCTGCCGACACTTACCGCCATCGCAGGTTGCCAATCTTTGAAAATTATCGCTCTTGAACGAAGCTGACGAGGTCACATACCATACAACTTTCTATACATATCTCCATTCTATCCCTATATGACACCTAGTGACTCAGTGGAGGTCCTAACTAAAAATTCCCTGTGACTTGTGAACGGAAAATGGCCCCTTCCCTTTACAGAGCGGGGTGAATACCTTCTTGTGGTAGGCATACCTCGATGTCTATACCCCGGCGCCTATATCAAACCTTAGCTAAAACATCGCCTTGTCACTGTATGGGGCCTCCTTTGCATCCCATTGCTGGGTGCCTCTCAGTCACTCGGGGCAAGCTCGCTTTGGGACTGAGTCGGAGGTTTGCCCCGTGGGCCAGAGCCTAGAGCGTGATACGATTCGTGTGGAAATATGATTTGCAAAGAATATCAAGGGGGTTATTCTGAGCGACGAGCCCCTAGGGTCTTTTCAGGGTGAGGTTGGAACTCATCACACACATATATATATGAGTGCTGTCCCAATGGACCGTCTCACGATGATAGATTGATTGGCAGGCTGGTCTACTCTCTTCCGCGTTTCCTTCTCTTGGTCGTTGACGACCCCATTAATCTGTGTACTCTGTTTTAACTTTCTCGACTTCTTCTCTGCCCTACCCTATTTTCCCCTTCAAGCCGTTACGATATATCTACAACATGTCGTCATTTGCGAGGACAGTATCCTTGGCTGCTCTGCTCAGCCTGACCCAGGCACATGGCGTCATCCTCAATGCACAGGGCCTTCGGGGCTCGCCAGCGAGTGTTGCTTTTGGAGGTAACTTGACAGCCCCGCGAACGACTCTCATGATATATGTAACTAACCCTTTCTCTAGTCAATCCAGAATTGGCGAGGAACTGCACGGCCATCAACCCGTGTCAGCAGGATACGGGCATCATCCGAGACGCGGAGATCGCGGCCAATATCGTGAACGAGTGCGGGCGTACCGAGCTGACCGGCAACATTGACATCGGAGAGAATACCGAGAACGCGATAGCCGCCGGCGCTGTCACGCAGGTCAAGAGTGGAACACAGATGACCGTCACCATTCGTAAGAGCGCCAGACCGGTATTCTAGCTGGAAGCCCTTAGCTGACATTGCGCAGACCAGGTTAACGCCGACGGTGCCGGACCTTACGTATGCGACTTGGTGGGCACCCCCGCGATCCTAGTATTCGTATTGCTGTCAGCTAATCCGTGGCGCGCAGATCGAGGCTGGAAACAACGGGGTCATCTCGCAGAACCTCACGGTTGAGAATAACGTCCCCGGCGTGAACGGCTTTTCGCAAGCCAAGACACAAGAGTTCGATATCCTCGTGAACATGCCGAAGGACTTCAAGTGCACCGGAGGTAGGTACAAGAAAGAGCGCCGGAAACACTTAACCAAACTCTCCAAGCATGGCCGGACCCCTGACTGACGACCGGGTCTTAGGTTCCACCGGAAATGTATGCACGGTGCGGTGCCGAAACAACGCGCAGGCGGGTCCCTTCGGCGGCTGCTTCCCCGTGGAGCAGGTGGACGTCGAGCCCAACGTCAACACCCCCGCCAACATCGAGACCAAGCTCTCGCTTGACGGCGTGTTCAAGCAGGTGGCGAACGACGTGGCCGACCTGCCCGCCGCCGTCGCCGCCATCCAGGAGGCCGGGTCCGACCAGGCGGAGCAGAACGCCGCCGTCGTCAGCTCCCTGCTGAAGCAGACGGTCACCAGCGCCACGGCGCCCGTCCTCACGCCCTCCGTCATCCTCGGCGGCAACCCGACCACCGCGGTCACGGCGACGGTGACGGCGTCGAGCGCGGACGCTGCCCAGCCCACCGAGACTAGCAATGGCGGAAGCAATGGCAACGGACGTGGTGGGAATGGCGGCTTCGGAAATGGGTTCGGAAACGGATTTGGTAACGGATTCGGCAATGGATTCGGCAGCGGCCGGGGTAACTTTGGCAACAACAAGAGGGCCGAGGTGTTCGTTGCCTAACCTGTAAATAACTAGAAGTCCGAACTGAATTTGTATCCGTTTAGGTAGCGTTATAGACGCATGGATCAAACTTTGCCTGCTTTTGACAGTTTCCACTTATGTGACAGTACGACGGCCCTGCCATCGTCGCGGGCTAGCTAGCTTGCACCCCTTACCGGCTTCGCTTGGATCTGCTTCTCAGCTCGAAGACACGCTGTGTCAACGTCATATCCTAGTTTCGTTCTCATGGCCAAGGAGCTTCTGCGTATTCTCTACGTACTGTGGGAGAAAGACGTGTTCAGGCTCAAATCGGCAATAGTTGGATCGCCTGCATGATAGCGGCAGAAGGAAATGGGTAATCCTTCGTCACGACGAGAGGACAGTCATTAGCCACTGCGATGTCCCACGACTTGGAAAACTGCCTATCTATAGCCACTTGTGATAACTTGTCCTATCACAGGGAGAATCTGGGTAACCACTGAAATAGCCCGAAAGACGGCTTGGGCTGTGTTCAGGAGGTGTTGTCTTACGGGCGGAAAATACCCACAGGTGGCACCAGTAACGGTGACTGCATCGTCGCCCACATCTGAGCCGCGGTGTATCACTGGGTTTATCGCTGAGAAAACATCATAGTGCGTATGTTTGGTAAGCACGAAGGGAGATGGTCTACGAATCCGGAGGTATTTTTCGGACAAAAGTGGGTCCAGCCGTTATTCGGGGGCTCAATCTAGGACTTTGCTTACGCGTTTTCTAATATGTTTCTATTATTTACCTGTTAATTAATACTTAATGGAATTATAATTTAATAAGTAAATGTCAGCAATTGTGGTGTTTGTTGGAAGGATGTTGAAAGGAACAAACGGGTTCTGTTTGTGGCCCTAGGATTTCAAGGACAAAGGAGCTGGAGGCTATATGTGGCTGCTCCTCCACCCCAAGTTGTGGGGCAGGTCAGACAGCAACCAGAGTTTCCCCCCCAGCCTGGAGAATTGCAACACTTTGCCGACAGTAAACAATATACTTAATAATGGAGGTATTTACAGTGGAAGGCGAATTGGGTGTCGCTGGTTTTTGGGTTTACTTTGTAAGCCGCGGGTGGGCCTGTGGCTTGTGTGGCTTGCGGAATACACCTGTAGTGGAGAGGTGCTTAAGGAGCAATACTGTACCTAACATAGACGGAACTGGCTGTTTTCCCCACTGCTAATCCCTGCCCGCCCCGTTCAAAAAGGTGCCTTGCCGCCATCTACCTTCCCCTTCTTCCTCCCATCCCTCTTCCTCTTCTTCCATCCCCACCAGAGTCGGCGCTTTGGTGCCAGCTACGATCATGGCGCCGCAGCTGGATGCTGCATAGCGTATTCTGATTAAAACCTCGCTAACATAAGGATTTGAGACCCAGCTTATAGCCTCAAAAGCCTCGTGCACCGTGCGCACCGCTTAGAGAATCCGTCTAGAGTTACAGTACTCCTTAAGTCTGTCCTTTCTATCCCCCTTTATATCCCCAAGATCTTTATCAAGGGTCGTCTCGGCCGCATCGCGATGCCTGCCGTGGGCTGAGATATGGGCTTTATAGTTACGACAGTCGATGGAGCCCTTTGCCTTCCGCTTGCGGCTGTCATCTAATATGTCTTCGAGGATTTTGGGTGGGATCTTGGTATTTATGTCGACCTCTTTTTTTTCTCCTTCTTTCATATTCCCTTTAATGTGATGGAAAACATCTTCAAGGTACCTTGGCAGCAGCTTATGGTGATTTCCTTGTTCGTCCGGCCAGCAGTAGGGTCCTTGCTTGCAGTGTTTGGCTTTGCAACCATGATGCTTGTAGACTCGGGTCCAAAGACCAGCGTCGACGGCTCTCTGAAGCTTTTGAGCTTTAGCGGCGCTCTGCTTCTTTTTGTTGTTCTTTACTATGGAGTCACTCGTAACTTCCTTGTAAATAAACTCCATGCTAAAGGTTATCTTCCTCCTCTTACTAAATAAGGTACTAAGACTTTCCATGCGGCTGTTCACTATCTTTTAATCGATCTCCAGGTTCTTAAATCGGGTTTTCGCACGTATATGTGTCCCCTGGAAACTTATCCTCGTCTTTCAGAAGGGCTTCAAGTCGTGCCTGGAAGTTGATCTTCCAAAGTCGCTCGGAGCCAAGACGAGATCGGAATCTGTGTCTGAACAAACATGCCTAGCCCTGATATTCTCACGTTAGGAGACATTCTACAGAAAGTCATAGTGGATACATTCGGGGTTATTCTTGTCATACTGTTTGTTACTTCCCACTACTTAGTCGGAGAAGTGGTAACGCACCTTCGCCATTTGGCTGATCGGCCAGTTCTGCCAGTTCTGCCACTGGGCTGGCTCGTTCGGCGGCTGGGCCGACTCTGGGCCAGTCGGAAATTAGAAGTTCGGTGGTTCCATAATTTAAAGCACAATCGCCGTCCAGCCAGTCAAAACTGAAGTTTTCCATGATGACATGCCTTCCGAGTCGAGAAACGTTGAGGTAAGATCGTTGCCACATTTGCTTTGTTGCTTGTCGCTGGTTACGAAGAGAGGCCACGGGGCTACTTCCTTGGAGTTTCTACGGGTTTATACGGGCTTCCATTTGGGCCCCTCTCTTGCCTCTCTTCGCTAATTTTAGAGCCTGGCCAAAACCACATACACCACCGATCGGGTCCCGGAAGATAACCTTGTCTTGTCCTGGTCCCATGCCGAGATCTCCTCCCACTCCTGCTCGTCCGACGCCACGTGCTGCTTCTTGTCCCCGGCCGCTGGCCCCGCTCTCGCGGTTGGAGGGGCCACTAGCGCGCCGGTTGCCTGCCCCTTTCTGAGGGTTACTAATAGCCCCATTTTTAAATATGACATAGTGCCAAGCGGCTGTCGAGGAAATCGAAACTCCAACTGGCACGTGCGGGTGGGCTACCAACAACCGCTAACAAATATCTAACAAATTCTACGCTGCCTTCAGTTCACATCACGGGCTGGCGCCCAGAAATTTTTGGGGGGTAAATACAGTAGCGTGGCAATATAGGTGGTGGATTGCGTTAAAAGAATAATGAAATATATTAAAGAGGTTAGTTGTTTAGTGAATTATGACAGGACACAAATAAAGGCGTCCCCCCCATACCCCCTTTTATGGCACGCTATGGAAGAAAAATATGAAAGAAGTTGGGAGATGGATTTCACGTAAGGACGAATACATAAATAATGTAAAACCCTCTATGATATAGGACACGCTTTAGAGAATTTCACGACCAAGACACGACCAGAAGAACAGCCAATTGCGATAGTTGTACCCGAAATAGCTTGTGATGATGGCCGATACTCTTGGGGCAGCCACAGGAGATTCTTTCCTGTATATGTGATCCATGTACCATTGTTATCCAGGCCATATCCCGTAAACTGAGGTAGAAAAGCTGGAGGACCATGAGAGATAGTGGGTAGGGTTGCGGAGGTTGCAACATGTTGTAGGTGGAATGTGCCAAACTGGGGATGTAAAAAGCCAGAGCTAAACTTATCAAATTGGAGACCAAGAAGCACTTGACCGACTGCAAACGTCGATACGCATCGGCCGGTCGCCGGGTCCCAGATCTTTACTGTGTTGTCGTTTGAAGCTGATGCGAGCCGCGTACTATCGTGCGACCACGTTACTGAACTAACCGCGCCGGGATGGCCCTCGAGCGTCGATACGCATCGGCCGGTCCCCGGATCCCAGATCTTTACTGTGTTGTCGTTTGAAGCTGATGCGAGCCGCGTACTATCGTGCGACCACGTTACTGAGTTAACCCAGCCGCGATGGCCCTCGAGCGTCGATACGCATCGGCCGGTCGCCGGATCCCAGATCTTTATTGTCTGGTCGTTTGAAGCTGATGCGAGCCGCGTACTATCGTGCGACCACGTTACTAAGTTAATCCAGTCGTTATGGCCCTCGAGCGTCGATACGCATCGGCCTGTCGCCGGATCCCAGATCTTTATTCTCTGGTCGTATGAGGCTGATGCGAGCCGCGTATTATCGCGCGACCACGTTACTGAGTTAACCCAGCCGCGATGGCCTTCGAGCGTTGATACGCATCGGCCTGTCGCCGGATCCCAGATCTTTATTGTCTTGTCGTTTGAAGCTGATGCGAGCCGCGTACTATCGTGCGACCACGTTACTGAGTTAACCCAGCCGCGATGGCCCTCGAGCGTCTGCAGGCATGCATTCCATTCTATGTCAACTTCTGGTAAAAGCGATATCCATTTGGGGATATAACATTCGTATATACTTCTAACCTTACTCCTTTTTGGTGCGAAAACGATCGCAGAAGAATATACTTGAAGTGGACAGAGATCAATAATTAAGCAGAAGTTAAGTATAAATCGAGTTGCGTCATGTATAAAGGCGGAGACGGCAGCACTAGAATCAGGCTAGACGGTTATGTCAGCCAGCAACTAAAACTTTGCTAAGGAATGTCCTACACTAATGAGAGTCTGTAAACTCTTAATCATGGCGATACCTTCGGATATCTTCCCCGAAAGACTTAACGCTTCAAGCCAGTGAAGCAAGTGTTGTTTCAGGAAGCTGTATATTGGATGGCTGTCTGTTATGCGAGCGCTGCTTTGTTCCAGGTGATAGACCCAATATAGGCACGCATACCGGACCTCTGCTGGCAAATGCGAGTTGATAATTCCTGGTTCGACATCCTCACGAGGCGTCCCGGGCATTCTTAAGTCGCAAATGTCCTCCTTCAAGTGACCGTCGAGGAGTTTTATACAACTGGTTGTAATTCTTTCGTGGCTTGCCTTTTCGTCTATCCAGAGCGGATGGGTATTGCGCTTGTCAGGATCAACAAGAAAATCGCGGAATGATAGATGGAACATTCTGACGGGAGATTCGATGGAGGCAGGCACGTTGAGGACGGAATGGAGTGGCATAAGCCTGCGTACCACAATGTTCTCAGGTACACAGAGAAGACGGGCCAGGGATCGTATAGAGAGCGGTTCGGCTAGGAGCACAATCGAACCTACAACTGTACGGAACTCGTCGACAAGTGATCTCTTCGCCGCCTCGGAGCCAGTTAACAATCGGTCCAGAACCGGGCGGTACGTCGCGTCCAGCTTGTCAATTTCGGATTGTTGAGTCCTGGACTGGTACTCCAGGACCTTAGCAAGCTGCCCGGCAGGGTCGGACCACCCTTGATCTTCGATGAAACGGCAAACGGTGGCTGCGAAAATGAAAAGCGGGACGGCCATCTGGACTAGAGCCTGCATGGCGAGGGGGCCCGGCCAACCCGATGGAAGCTGTTGCTCGTCGTGAGACTGGGTATTGTATTCATCCCGGATTTTAGCGAGTCTGAAATTTAGGAAGGCTGCGATATCGTGCTCGATGATCGGCTTAGGTATCTCGTGTAGTACTAGATCCTGGTATTTGCCTCTGATACTGCTGAAGCCGAGCCGGATGGGCAGCTCTGGTCGGCTCGTCACAAAAGCCCTCAACCGCACCGAACGCAGTGTCTTCCCCCGTGATAGCAGGTGGATGATAGCTCTGATATCGTCATCTTGCTCGCATTCATCCAGGGCGTCGATAACAAGCACAATTCTCCTCACGCTGCCCATGTTGCCCTTCAGACGTCCCAACGGAGTCAAGATGAGGTGTTCAAACTGGTCTTTCAAAGCCTTGCTGGTGATGGCAGGGTTGTTATCGATGGCAGCTTGAACGTATGCTGCCAGATCGGGCTCCTTGGCGACGAGTTGAGCAGCGATAGTTGTGAACAGCCGAGCCGCGCCGCCGCGGTCCC
>QJNY01000901.1:0-15517 GCA_004155945.1 Monosporascus sp. mg162
CTGAATTCGTCCCCAGGCTGACGATCGGTGACAAAAACGGAAGCAGCCTTATCCAAATCCATATTGTGGTTGCTAAGTTATTGGATGATGAAGTGGTAGGGGGTGGAGATATATGTCCAAGTTGGAAGGTGGGGTTGTCCGAGCGCACGGATACAATTGATCGGTGTGTGTACCTGGATTAGAAATCGCAGTATGCGCCGGGCATCAAGATCTGGGATAAGGGAATTTTATCAAACAGGACACTACTCAGTAGGTATATGTCATACAAAATGATATGAGGTATACTTTATGGTCCATATTTTATTCCTTGACGTCTGCTTGCAAGACGGTTAAGGTAAAAGTTTGATTGCCTGAATGCCCGTGGTATGGTGGTTACAGCGCTGGAACCGGAGCTGTAAAGTATATTCCCATACGAATCAATTGCACTGGGACCAATTGATCCTGGCATGCCTTAAGATTGTTAATCATGGCAAGTTGTTCCCGCTATCAACCCGTGGATCCAGCTCGGCTAGCTTTAGCGACTCATCCAATAGCGACCCGACTTCGATCTGGATAGGAGTATTTGGTCAAGGACAGTATCGACAGTTCCGTCGGGTCCTCACGCAAAGTGGCCACAGACATCGCTGTTACGCTCCGCATAGAGTCATTCCCCCGTCATGTATACGAAGGTGCATTCACAGTAGGTGTACGGGGTCAAACGCGGGCCATGTTCGAAAAAAAAAAAAAAAAATTGCCGTGCAAATAGTGAGAAGTTTGTCGAAAAGGACCTCACGTCATGTACGGTATCCTTATAAATGCTTCGGAGTACGTACAATTTGTTGAGGGGAATGGCAATCAACTCTCCGATTCGAAAGTTTATTTGAAAGAATATTTTCGCCGTTGCTTCCCTGTAAATTCGATACACATCTATATAATCCACCTCGCCTGTCCTTTCCAACATGAGTTACCGACAACACGACTCCGACTCTGCTGACATTGCAGACATGCCGCTTAGTGCACCTGACAGCGTTTCTAAGTGCGCATCGAGAGCGTCGGAATCCAGATACGGCTCGCAAGACATGCTCCGTGAGAAACAAGAAAGACTAAAGTGCCCCCAGAACCAACGAAAGGGATCGTCAAAGCGCACAGATAGGCAGATGGGGAAGCCGAAGCCCCGTCCCCTTCCCAGCAAGCCGCCAATGCCGGTTGTCCTGGAAGGGTGGGTAGACGACGACTACTACGCCGAGAACCCGTGGTACGGTCAGGCGAAGAAGAAGCCGGTATTCAGTTTGGGAAAGCCGTTACCGCGGATCTCGCGCCGAGCTAAGAAGCCGCAGAAGGTAGAGGTGGAAACCCCGGAGGATCTGGCGGAAGCCGGCCAAGCAGGCCTCGAACCCGTGGAGTCCCGGAGCATCCGAAAGCAGCGGACCAGGAGCTCGACCAAGAGCGGCAAGTATAGGATGACGAATGCCGGTGCTGCCCACAACCAGAAACGTAACGACGGCGGGCAGCCGGTATTCGACTACGTCCCCTATGATAACTCCGATGGCGACGACAAAGAATACGAGGACGCGAGCGAAGACGAGGCTGGCGATGACCGCCACAACGAGCCCAAATTCGCGATCGACAGCGAACCGCTTGGGAAGCGGGAGGATGATAAGGCAGAGGAGGGCGAACAGGACCCTGACGAACTCCGTAACTGGTGGGCGAGGATCCGTGCGAAGTACCCCGAGCCGCTGGCCGAGTTTCTAGCTGTGAGCACACTCTTCTGACCCCTTTGAAGCACACGGTGCATGGTTTAACTGACTTGCTTGTGAGACCGGCGTAGCTGTTTTCCTGGGCTTATCTGCTACGCTATCCGCCAACCTCACGACCCACCAGAGAACGCAATATGGGTCGTACGAGACGACCTGCTGGGCCTGGGGCTTCGCGTGGATGCTAGGTATCTACCTAGGCGGCGGTGTCTCCGGCGCGCACATGAACCCGGCTGTGTCGATCAGCCTGTCGATATTCCGCGGCTTTCCGTGGAAGTCCTGTCTCGTGTACGTCGTGGTCCAGTTCTCGGCCTCCATCGTCGCCGGCGCGCTTGCCTGGAGCATCTACAAGGATACGATCCAGTACTTGGACCCGACCATGGAGAACACGTACAAGTCCTTCTTCTCGGCTCCCCAGCCGGAGGTCTCGCTCGGCACGGCGCTCTTGAACCAGCTTGTCGGCGGCGCCATCATGGTCATTGCCGTCTTCGCCCTGGGCGATGACCAGAACAACCCACCGGGGGCCGGCATGCATGCTTTTGTACGTTAACCTCGGAGCTCCCTTTTTCTCTATCGTCGTCCGCCATTACGACTAGTCCATGTGAACTGACGTATTCCTGATGCTGTGCCTTCTATTACCACTAGAATGCTAACTTGGTAACTTCTACAGGTTATTGGATTATTAGTATGCATGCTCCGGTTCAGTGTGGGCTACACGGTCGGATCGGCACTCAACCCGGCCTCGGACTTCGGCCCCAGGGTCGTGGTCTACGCGGTCGGTTACCGACAACCGAACGTCTTCCAGGATATGTGGTGGCTTTACGGCCCGTGGCTCGCGACGCTGGCCGGCTCTATAATCGGCTGCACGATATACGACTCGTTCATCTTCGTCGGAACCGAGAGCCCCATCAACTATCGAGTCCCTGAGAAGTTTCGCAAACGAGCATCGAAGTTTCTCTGCGGGCTGGGAAGCAAGTAAGGTCGCCGAGTGTGATGGGCAAAGGAGCGTGGAGATATACCTATACTCTGTTCTCGGGCCTGGTGGTTGCTGGGGACGAGGACGTACGATGAGTATCTGTGCAATGAATGAACGAATGGTCCAACTTGGTTGGGAAGCGAGCAGAGGCGTTTGCGTCTTTAGAAGGGTAATGATCATAGCATTCGGGAAACAAGCGCAAAAGTTCGGCGTTTGGTTAGCGAGGTTTGAGTTCGTTTAATGACGTCTAATGACGTCCATGGGGAGCATTCACCAAACGCTCTATAATTAGACGGGCATAGTCATCATATAAGCGAATTTCCAACCAAAGAGCGGCATTTAATTGACCGGTTTGACTGAGTACCGGAGCAATTATTCAGGCAAATAAAGTAACGGCAACCTCCACCAGCCATCATCCCCCCAGATCTCGTCCCATTCTGAATCTCCTATCCCCTTCTGCGACGATACCGCACCACTCCGGTGCTCCCTGAAACAGGAACTCGCAAGCAAGCGAAAGCGCTCGAGATGGAGCGCTCACGGCGTAGAAGGCGTTAGCCGCTTATTTCTTACAGGGTTGCCAGTCGACGTGGACCTGCTGGGTGAAGGCGACGGTGGCGTCGTCGTCGGAGATCTGGCCGTAGGCGGTGGAGTTCCGGCTGGTCAGGGCGATGCGGTTGTTGACGTTGAGGATGCCGGTGGCGCCGCAGGGCGACCAGATGACGGCCGCGGTGGGGACTGCGACCAGAAGCCTCGGTCAGCAGAGAATTCGAGGTTGCGGAACATATCTATGTACGTCTTCACACAGCTAGATACATACCCTTGTCCTGCTTCGTATACACTTGGCCGAGAGCCCAGGCGCCGCCACCTTGGATGGAGGTCCTGGTGGTGGTCTGGTATTTTTAGCTACCCTAGCCGTCGTCACGCGGATAGTTAGTTAGATCGCGTAGACTTACGGTAGAGCCGGCGTCCTGCGAGAAGTAGTAGGTGGAGAGGAAGGTGCCAGTGACACCCTCATCAAGCTGGGCGTATCCGTGGTAGGTCGACTCAACGACCGAGAACTGGAATCCACCTGCCACATAAAGCGGTTAGCATTAGTAGGGGATGGGGGTCGAACGGCTGCTCCTCTTCTCAGGAGAGATTTTGAGATGAGGTGAAAGAGCTGGGGACTGCCCGGGCCGGTAAGCCGGACGACGGAGAACGCTTGGACTCCAAGATCCCAACTCACCAGGATACTGGAGGTTCAGATGAAGCTGGCAGTTCTTGGACCAGTTGTCAGGGGTAATGCCAGGGCCGATGTAGGTCTGGAAGGCATCAAAACCAAAAGTGATGACCTAATACATGGTGTTAACATACAGCATCCAATGCTCTAGGAGGAGGTTCGACTTTCCGTTCCGTCCGGAGAGAGGGAAGTGGTGACAGTGCCCTGGGGGCAGCCGTTGCCCGAGGTCGAGGCGCCGACGATCTTGATCAGCTTCTCGTCTGGCTTGTCATCGTGTTCCCATTCGATGGGACTGGCCGCGACAAGAGCCGGAAGGAGCAGAGCGATGACGGGACGCATTGTGGCTCGGTAGATCGGGGAGTTGAACTCGGTTATTCAAGTAGACGGGATGCTGTGAAACACTTCGAAGACGCTTGTTAAAGATGCCGATATGGAAAAATTCGTCTCCTCCCTCGCGACACAGCCTGTATTTATAGCCATCTGCCTCAGCCTGAAGCCGACTTTTTCGGGTCTTGAAGGACCAAATCCGCGTCCGGCGAGAATGCGCTCTAGAACCATGGTGTCGACGGCATCGCGGGGAGTCGAGGCCGGCGTCGAGTCGAATCAGACCAAAGATCCTTGACCTTAGTCGCGATGTTCATCAGTAAGCGAGCTTCTGGCCGCCGTGGAGGCTCACGGATGAATTCTGAGTACGGGAGGTTTAGATGAAAACATATTGGACGAAGAGGTCCAGCTCCTTGGGCTGCAGCAGGATAAATGAGATGCTTTCCTGAATCGGATCCCGCGTGCTATGAGTAGCTGGAAGGCCTAGAGCGATATAACACACGATGACTGAAAGCGTACCTATAGCTATATCAAAGTAACTTATATACGGATTACCGTATCCGGGAGCAAGGTCGGGATCTCCGCGAATGATTGCTGTTTATGGGCAGCATAACGTAGGTAGCATCGACTCAAGTCGTAGGGTGGATCGGAGGATACAGCGCAGGGGCTGACCGACCGTCTGGACCGCGGGCTGCCACTCCATGCCCTTTATGAGTCGATCTGGGGGTCTTTTAGATTAACCTTAAATTGTCGTCACAGACGAGTCTTGCGTCAGCTGGGGTTCATGATGCCTCGGTTTGGCGTCGCGCCATAGCGTTACCATGTATCGCACTCACCGCTACGGTTAGAGATTCCGCGGTTCGCGTCTCCTAGATTTGGAAAGTCGGCGTCCGGTTGGAGTTTGACTTATGGTGTTTGGAAACAACCGGTAAGACCGTCATACTTAGACCTCAGCGTTACCCGCCAACACTGATTTTCGGATGCCAGCCAAGCGTCTCGACTACGAGAGGCTACGCAATCCGTTTTAACAGCAGGACTTCATATTAATCGAAGACCCTGAATTGTCCGTTGGGAGTTGCAAGGTAGCTCTCAGGTCGGCTAGCATGCAGAGCGGGTTTCTGTTTGGTAATGATACGCACTTTAACCTCTTTAGCCGAGCGTCTAGGTCGAGTACCAGAGGGGTTAATTATGCATCTGGTCCCGCAACCAGTCAGCAGAGTCTGGTTCGCGAAGTAATGCGGGCATAACGATGACAGCCTTGGGAATCTCGTGTCATACGACGTCCATGATCCAGATCTTGGTCATTAACCCCTCTGGGAAACATTGCGGGAGGCCAGACCATGTCCTTGTCACTCGCAGATTTGGGTGATCATACGAATCATAATTCCGAACCTCCGCACACCAGGCATAGTGTATAAACGTGGTCTGGATCCGAGCTGGGGTGTTTCAACCGGTCAGCACGACGGGGCTGCGTACCAATGCGACGGCTGTAGTCATCAACCAAAAGGCTTGAGCAAGTTATGGGTACTCAAACAACGCGGGAACCAGGGCTGTGCCGATAAGGGTTCTACTGACAGCATGAGCTATGACAGGTTAAGATTAGTCAAACGAAGGCTTACTATCTACATCATCCTACCAAAAAAAAAAAAAAAAAAAAAAAAAAAAAATTTTTTTTTTATGCCCCGACTTGCTTCAGGATACCTTCTAAGTTGATGCTCTTCGGCCGCTCGATAGGCAGGCCGAGAGCCCGGTCCCAGATGAGCTGAGCTAGAGGGCCCAGACCACGCGACACGCCAAACGTGGCCGTATAGTACAGCGTCTCGTGGAAGCCGTAGTGGTGGAACAGCACACCTGAGCTGGAGTCGACGTTGGGGTAAGGGTTCTTGGTCTTGCCGTGCTTCTTGAGGACTTCGGGGGCGACCTCGCTGTTGAGCTTGACTAATTGGAATACAGGGTCCCGGGCGATCTCAGGCCGCGCGGAGGCGTAGTCCATCAGAGCCTCGAACCTGGGGTCTGGCTTGCGAAGGACGGCATGACCATAACCTGGAACGACGCGACCGGAATTCAGAGTGGACCAGAGATAGTCGTGGACGTCCTTCTCGGAGTACTTGGCAGGGATGTTCTCTTTCATCTGCAGGATCCAGCGGAGCACTTCCTGGGCAGCTAGACCATGCAATGGCCCGGCTAGCCCTTGGAGGCCGGCACTGTAACTCAGGAAAGGATCACTGAGAGCACTGCCGACGAGGTGTGTAGTGTGGGCGCTGACATTTCCTCCTTCGTGATCACCGTGAAGAGCTAGGTATAATCGCAGCAGGTCCTGGAAATTCTCATTTTTGGGACCACCCTTGCCCAGCATGGCGGCAAAGTTATACGACCAGTCCTGCTCGGGGTCGACGTCGGCTGGTAGGGCACCGCCTCCGCGGTAAGAATTCTGGTAGATCTTGGCCGCTATAGTAGGCAGTTTGGCGATCAAATTAATACAGTCGTCGAAGGTGGGTTCCCAGTAATCCGCCTTGTTCAAGCCTCGCTCGTAGGCCTTCGCGAACTTGGAAGTGTAGTTCAAGGCGCTTACGGCGATGGCGAACTGCGTCATAGGGTGAAGATCGGTGGGAAATGCGTCTAGCATCTTGTTGACGAACTCCGGTAGAGAGGCTTGCTCAGCAAGTTGACGTGAGAACTTTCGTACTTGACCGACGGACGGAACTTTGCCGGTTAGAAGCAACCAGAACATGGCTTCGGGGAGCATCTCAGTCCCCGTCTTCCCCTTGGGAAGTTCTTTCTGGCAGTCTTTGATAGTCCGACCATGAAACCGGATACCTTCCTCCGGATCGAGAACAGAACCTTCCCAAATCATGGCTTTCAGTCCTCTATATTCGCATTAGTAACATACGCCTAGGAAGGTATGTAGTGGTAATGCCTACCTCATGCCACCAATTGTGTTCTCAACCTTGACCTCTCCAATGACTTTAGAACCATTTGCCTTGACCTTCTTGAGGAGCGCTCGCTTTTCGGGGATCACTTCTCTAAGTGTTTCTTTCAAGTCTGGTTCTGAAGACGAGGAGTAGCATCTTATTGAGGGAACTATGGCCGATGGGGCGTGTCGCTACACGAAATTAGCTAAGCTGGCTGTTGTGAGTCGAGTGAAACCATCGCCACTTACTCTTAAAGCCCTCAGACTTCTCCTCGTCGCTCTCAGAGTGACTGCCATTCCGACTCGATCGTGGTGCTGGTTCAATAGCTATGGGGAAGTGGGGTCTCTATGAGTATTTACTTGGTATGTGACTGTCTAAAGACTAGGTGGTATCAATTCAAGCTGTAAAATGATCAAGGAGGGAAACTCGTCTATTCAAACAAATGCTGCGGGAGAGGATGCCACAGCGGTGTCTCGCCCATCTCGGGTTGACCTCGACCCCATGACATGTCATGTATTGTACCTTATGTAGCTGGGGATAAACCAACACCGATGTGGGGGAGGAGTATGCTATACCTACATAGGCAGGGAGAGAGTAAGCCGTTCGCCAGCATTAACCGAGGGAAGCCGCTTATTCCCTTCCATGTATTTTAACGTTAGTTTTTTGTCTTGAAAACGGAGAGGCTTGGGTTCAGAAGTTTGCGACACATGCAACTCACACGGAGCTTGACCAGCTTAAGCAGCTCGGATCAGGAGCGTGAGAAGCGCTACAACCCACCGACCCAGTCACCGTTTCCCCAAACCAAAGCCATTGTCCAATCATCCAGAGGATATCTAGCGTCATAGGTTACCCGTGGCCACCGCCCGGGGGGAAGGTGCCCCTCATTTAGCGCTATAGGATGTACATAAAGAAAACTTCCAAGGCGCATTGGGGTGCTCCATGTCTCCGTCAGCGGCTGTTTGCCGCGGGGGATTCATCACAACGAACGGGTCGAGGTTCGCTTTACCTCGGCCGCTCTACAGCACACTTGTTTTCAGTCTTGTGAATTGAAGAGCTTTCTACTGCTGACTGGTCTCGGCCAACTCTTTGTTACAGACGAGCTGAAATCATTGTTAACATCCCTATTCTACGATAGAAATATCTCGGCGGATGGCTTACTTAGCGAGCTCCGAGTAACCTAAAGTGCTGTGTACTTATATGTAACGTTAGAGTCAGAAAAGTCGACTTGCGGGTAAGTGAGCAACTTTCGCAGTTTTAGAGCTTTAGAGCCGGTAGCGCCTGATAGCGATTTGTATGCATAACTGCGAGAATAGTTTGATGTGCTAATCGTGCCGACTTTTTCCTGTAGCTTGCCTCGTCGCCTTCGTCCCTTTTCGTTCCTCTTTGCTTATATTTAGACACTACCCATACGCATAGTCACGTACCAAGACCTGGGACTTCACTCATAGCGATCGTGATGCTTCGTCGTGCAGTGGCTCGTCTCCCTCGAAGGGTAGCACTCCGTTTTCCCGCTTCGACGCACCTGGTTCCCATAGCTCACTTCTCGACGACGAGGATGAGCATGTCTCTGCCTCCGGTCAACCCTCCGGTATCGACCGCCTTACCATCCGACGCCTTCCAACTGCTCCCCGAAGCCGAGAAGGCCGGCACCGCAGAGGATGCCCTCTACGAGCAGCAAATCAAGGACGTTGAGACTTGGTGGGCGACGCCGCGCTATGAGGGCATCAAGCGACCGTACACCGCAGCTGATGTGGTTTCGAAGCGTGGATCGCAAATGCAGAATTATCCGAGTTCCGTCATGGCGAGGAAGCTGTTCAACCTGATCCAGGAGAGACAAGCAAAAGGGGAGCCGATACACACAAGTAGGTTTCAGCTAGAGCAGCTACGCTACTCTGTCTTGATGCGGTAGATGCTAACCAGCCGCACTCCATCCAGTGGGAGCCATCGATCCTGTGCAGATGACGCAACAGGCGCCACACCAAGAAGTCCTCTACATATCCGGCTGGGCCTGCTCGTCGCTGCTCACGACCACGAACGAAGTGTCGCCCGACTTCGGCGACTACCCGTACAACACAGTGCCGAACCAGGTCCAGCGCCTAGCCAAGGCACAGTCGATGCACGACCGCAAGCAGTGGGACGCCCGGCGCAAGCTGTCACCCCCGGAGCGGGCTAAGACGCCCTACGTCGACTACCTGCGACCGATCATCGCCGACGGCGATACGGGGCATGGCGGGCTCTCGGCGGTGCTCAAGCTCGCGAAACTGTTCGTCGAGGCGGGCGCCGCCGCCGTGCACTTCGAGGACCAGCTGCACGGGGGTAAGAAGTGTGGGCACCTGGCGGGCAAGGTGCTGGTGCCGACGGGGGAGCACATCAACCGGCTGACGGCGGCGCGGTTCCAGTGGGACGTCATGGGAGCCGAGAACCTGGTGATCGCACGCACCGACAGCGAGAGCGGACGGCTGATCTCGAGCGCCATAGACGCGCGCGACCATGAGTTCATCCTCGGCGTGGCGGACCCCTCGGTGGCGCCGCTCGCCGAGACGCTGCAGGAGATGGAGGCCCTGGGCGCATCCGGCCCAGAGATCGACGCCTTCGAGGCCGACTGGGTGCGGCGCACGCGGCTCGTCACCTTCGACGAGGCGGCGGCCGAGCAGATGGGGGCGCAGGGCGTGGCGCAGGACGAGATTGACGTGTACCTGCGCACGGTGCGGGCGACCGAGAAGAGCGGGACGCCGGTGGGCATTGCGAAGCGGCGGGCGCTTGCGGCGCAGCACGCGCGGGGTCCCATCCACTTCGACTGGGACGTGCCGCGGACGCGTGAGGGGTACTACCACTTCCGAGCGGGGATGACGGCGGCGACGAAGCGGGCGCTCGCGTTCGCGCCGTACGCGGACCTGCTGTGGGTGGAGACGGGCGATCCGTCAGTGTCGGTGGCGGCGGAGCTGGGGCGCGCGGTGCGCTCGGTCTACCCCAATAAGGGCCTCGTATACAACCTGAGCCCGTCGTTCAACTGGATGGCGCACGGGTTCACGGACGAGACGCTGCGGTCCTTCATCTGGGACATCGCGCGCGAGGGCTTCGTGCTGCAGCTCATCTCGCTCGCGGGCCTGCACAGCAACGCCACCATCGCCAACGAGCTCGCCAAGAATTTCAAACAGGACGGCATGCTGGCCTACGTGAACCTCGTGCAGCGCCGCGAGAAGGAGCTCGGGTGCGACGTCCTGACGCACCAGAAGTGGTCCGGCGCCCAGTACATCGACGGCATACTGGGGGCGATTCAGAGCGGCAGCAGCGGGAGCAAGAGCATGGGCGAGGGGAATACGGAGGGCCAGTTTAACTGAGAGGGGCGGACGCGGAGTTGTGGGCTACCGGCATGCATTGCATTGAATTTCACCTCTTCTGAAGCGTCGGAGTCCGGGCTGTCGTTCTAACACCATCAGGGATTTAGGATCAGGCACGCACATAACTATGCGGAAAATGATACTCATCATTGGGGATTCTACCTCAACTCTATCTAAACCGTTACCTACTAAAGCAAGTGACCTAAGCATGGAGAAGCGTATGAAAGCCCGCCCGAAAAACCCAATCTAGTGAGGCAAGGGAAACTGATCAGAATCCCTAGCGCCAGACTCCGCACTTCCTGCCTCAAAGCACGTATGCCAAAGCACCACGCTAGACCGGCGCTCACAGCTCATTCTTGAGGGCGTTATTGGTGGGGGCGGGCAACGGCGCTCCCTCGGGAGTGACGTACGCCTTGGTCAAGCCGCCGTCGACGACCATGTCGTGGCCGTTGACGAAGCTCGCCTCGTCGCTCGCCAGAAACAGGACGGCCTGGGCCTGCTCGACGGCCTCGCCGAAGCGTCCCGACGGGAAGTGGATCTCGCGGCGCATGCGCTTGGGCAGGTCGTCGCCGAGCCAGTCCTGCAGCAGCGGTGTGTTGAGGGGCGCCGGGCACAGGCTGTTGAAGCGGTAGCCCTCGCGGGCGTGGACGATGGCGAGCTCGCGCGTCAGCGCCAGCACGGCGCCCTTGGACGCCGTGTACGCGAGCTGCGGGGTCGCGGATCCTACGAAGGCCACCACCGACGCCGTGTTGACGACGCTGCCCTTCGTCTTCTTGTGCCTCCGCAGCGAGAGCACAGCGTGCTTGCTGCCGTACCACACGCCCTTGACGTTGATGGCCATGGTCAGGTCCCAGACGTCCTCGGGCGTACCCACGGCGTCGTCGTCCCGGCCGTGCATGATCCCCGCGTTGTTGAACATGACATCGACGCCGCCCCACGAGTCGACGGATTCGACGGCCGCTTGCACCTGGCTCTCCTTGGAGACGTCACAGACCTGGAGGATGTTGTATCGCGAATTAGTTGCCGCTGTTCGGATTTTCTGGGTAGGTTTGTAAAGACACGCAAACAGTAAGACGGAGCTTACCCTCGTCTCGACTCGGACAGCGTTAGGGACCAGCTGGAGGACCTTGGTCTTTGCCTTATCTAGCGCGGGCTCGGATACGTCTGTCATCAAGACGCTGGCACCTTCCTTAGCAAAGAGGATGGAGGTCTCGAGACCGATACCACTGCCTTTGCGTCAGTAAGATACTCTCTTCGGGTACTCTGCTCTGGCCGTGCATGATCTCAAGGGTAACCTACCCAGCAGCTCCGGTAATGATAGCGTTTTTACCCGCCAAGCGGCCTTTGGGCTCTGTAGCCGAAGCCATTTTTTCTGTCTTGAACTAGAGTATCAACCTGGTATCGCGCAGAGCGAAAAACTCCGACGGTTACGCACTTCGGAGTGTGATATGGTGGGTCTGTAGCTGAAGAATAAAAAGAAAGCAGTGGGGAACAGAGGGAGGGATCCGGAAGAGAAGGTTAGGGGGCGGTAAGTCTGGCAAGTCAAACAATGAGACAAGCGAATGTCAAGATAGCTTATAGCTCTAGATAAAGAAGCAGACGTAGATAGGAGACTTCTATATCACCCTCGGGTGCATACTGCGTAGTCCGAGGTATATGGACCCTTATTTGGAGGGGTTGTCATGCCAAACAGCAACGGAGCGGGTCCGAGAACGGAGGGTGAGATCATGATTGTCCTATACTGTATTATAGGGATGGGATAGCGCCGTATAATGCAATGCTGTTACCTTTAGCGTATATAAATAAGACCGGGCTTATCATTTCGAGGTGCTGGTAAGGCAGCAGATACCCACCACCCATTTTGAACCGACGAAGGCCGAACAGATGGACGGCTTCAGTAGATATTGTTGCCTCACCGAGGCAAAAGCGCTGACCAGCACTGATACGGAGAGCATCGCGACGAACTAATGTTGTGAGATATGTAGGATGACGTGCCACGAAGAAGACGAAGAAGGTTGATGTTGATGAATGAGAACGCCCCAGTATTACTGTATTGGGCTGCGCTGACCAACCACCGAACGAGGAAAGCAGGAGGCATATGTACATAGGCATGTACAAAGGTACACTCCATCCTGGGGCTGCTTTATCGTAACATCCAGGTTTTGCTATCTTCTTCTCTTTGTCGAAATGATTTCAAGGTTGCATAACCTGAAACCTCAGAGACTACCTAAGGACTTGAAGATATTCAATAAGGAGGTATCGAAATGAGGTTCAGATGAGTTACAGAACATCTATCTATATGATAAACCAGTGTTCGAGTATATGCCTTATAAACTGTAATGCATCTTTTGCACCAATGCCTAGCAGGCGGGCACGTGTGCGAGACTTGCAAGGTCTTCGTGCACCTAGCGCTAAAGGAGATAGGGGAGGGGGAGGGGTAGGATCAGTCAGCCCCACGTTGCAGTGCATTCAATGGATGCATCAGGGCATTGGCAAAATAAAGTGGCATGCGACTCTCCTGCCAATACTGTAACCCTTACATACATTCCCATATGATCACGAACCCCCATTATTTTCAACTCTCCCCTAACTTACTTATTGATCCAAATTGCCTTCGTCATCTGGAATTCCGATCTATCTCGTACCCCGGGAGACCGCTCTATATACCTTTATTTATCTTACCATTTCTTTATGGCTAAAAGCTGACAACCCGACATCGTGATAATAATCCACCCTTCTACTTCTTAAGAGAGCCCTAGACATGTCGTCGACTGACGAAATCACGGTAGAGAGCCTGCCAGAGCTTCTTAAAGATGACAATAAGGTTAAGATTGCCGGCGTCGACGTCGACGGCATTTTGCGGGGAAAACTCATGTCCAAGAAGAAGTTCCTTTCCATTGCCTCTTCCGGGTTCGGGTTCTGCAGCGTCATCTTCGGCTGGGACATGCACGACATGACGTATATCAAGGAACTCAAGATCAGCAACCAGAAGAATGGTTATCGCGATCTCGTCGCTATACCTGATCTTGCCAGCTTCCGGCGCATCCCTTGGGAGGACAATGTGCCTTTCTTTCTCGTCAGCTTCTTCGACCCCGATACCATGGAACCCGTTTGCGCCTGTCCTAGAGGTCTACTAAAGATGATGTTGGAGAGGCTGAAGGAGAAGGGATACGATGCCATGGCTGGGGGTACGCGCCGTTTTACCAGGGGTGACAGACGATGCGGTTCATGGGCTAACAAACCATTTTCCTAGCCGAGTACGAGTTCTTCCAGTTTAAAACGCCCTCAACCGAGTCGCCTTCAACCTATCTTCGTGACAACGCGCCGCAGTCTCTACCTCCTCTGACTGAAGGAATGTTTGGGTATAGCATAACAAGGCCGGTACAGAACCAAGGATACTACTATGAAGTTTATGATGCGTGTACCAAATTCGAATGTGACCTGGAGGGCTGGCATACCGAGAGTGGGCCGGGTGTATACGAGGCCGCCCTGGAGTTCGGCCAGATCTCCGGGATGGCAGATCGAGCTAGTCTGTTCAAATACGTCGTCAAGGGGGTCGCCACGAAATACGGCATCACGCCATGCTTTATGGCCAAGCCGCGCGCCGGGCTTCCGGGTAACAGTGGACATATCCACGTCTCGGTCGTCGACAAGGACGGCAAGAATCTATTATTCCGCGAGACCAAAGACGAGAACGCGCAATATCCCGACATCGCCGAATTAAGCGATCTCGGGCGACACTTCCTGGCGGGTATATTAGATGGCTTAGCAGATGTCATGCCCATGGTTGCGCCCACCATTAATAGTTACAAGCGCCTAGTCGAAAACTTTTGGGCACCCGTCACCGTGTCCTGGGGCCTGGAGAATCGCGCCGCATCCATCCGGCTGATAGCACCACCAACCTCCAAACCAGGCGCGACGCGCTTCGAGGTGCGCGTCGCGGGCGCCGACGCGAATCCCTACTACGTTATGGCCGCGATCCTAGGGCTCGGATGGCGTGGCGTCGAGAAGAAGCTCGAGATCCCGTGCCCGCCGCTCGGTAAGGGCCAGGACGTCGGCGGGAGCGAGGACAAGGGCGAGCGGCTGGCCAAGAGCCTCAAGGAGGCCACGGAGCGGTTCATGCGCAAGGATAGCGTCGCGCGTGAGGTCTTCGGGGACGACTTCGTGGATCACTTCGGCGGCACCAGGGAGCACGAGGTGAGGTTATGGGACGAGGCCGTCACGGATTGGGAGATGAAGCGGTATATCGAGACGGTATAAACGCAACGGAATAGTCGCAACTGGGTGGGGTTTACCGTGATCCGGGCGTACTGTTTCGTATATCTTGCTTTCTAGAACTGGGCATTTTGTGTGATACCCTTTGCAGCACCGCTGCGCTAGGCGGTTATGTGCCGGAATGGTAAAGGATTAGAGTTTTGGTTGATTACATGGTTGCTCGATACTGCATATGAAGATCTGAGGTGTTCGCGGGCGCTGATGCTGCTCTAGTATAAGGCAGGATATTAAAGTTGTGAAGGCCAATGTCAGAAGCGCCTCGGTGTTGCACGTTATCTCTCAATCAGGCATAAGTCAGTACTATGTGCCTTCCTTACGGACATGATCCATGTAGCACATCCCATATCCAAAACCGTCTCGTTTCACGCCTATAAGCAGTAGGATGGACCACGGTAAAGGTAGGTCCTAACTTGGCCAGCCACTAACTTGCAGAGAGGACAGAGATCCAACCTCCGACCAGAGGTTCTCCATGCAGACTTTCTATACCCGTCAATTACTGGAAAGCTGCATTGTGCCAGTCGCTACCTATGGTAGGTAGGGTCAGACTTGCACATGTGCACACAAGGCACAAACCGGCCTATTTGCGACTCGAGAGTGGAGTCGGGAAATCAACCACGATTTGCTCTACTCTACTTCCCTTTCCTTAGTAGACTGGCAATGTCGTCCGCCGGGGGGGGGGGGGGGGGGGGGGGGGGGGGGGGGGGGGGGGGGGGGGGGGGGGGGGGGGGGGGGGGGGG
>QJNY01000902.1:0-15489 GCA_004155945.1 Monosporascus sp. mg162
GTCTTGGCTCAAGATGCTCAAGCGGCTCAAACCCTTGAGCCCGTTGAGCCCTTTGAGCCGGCCCCCACTGGCTCAAGGGGCTCAAAGTGCCAAGCGCTTTGAGACCTTTGAGCCAGTCACGTGGCCTAGGACCCACATCGGAGATATCTCCCATATCCTCCGACCGTCTCTTTTCATACCAAGTCCTTCTGGTCATAACAGTTGACTCGTACATTATGGTTCTTCGGCCGTCCCCTCCAGCGATATCCCACGCGGTGTGAAGGTCATGTCCAAACTTGGCGAGTTTTGTACCACGCATGCCCAGCATGGAAATCATTTGTTCAGCCGGTATGGCGGGTCCATTGTTGATGGTAAGGGTGGCGTCTTGGCGCAGAAAAGAGGCGATGGGGGCCTGGTCGGTTGGATTGAAGAGTCGATCGCTGCGAGGAACGACCGGAGGAATAGAAGGCCCGGAGAGGAATCACTTCCAATAGACGTATAAGCACCTTTATGGATCGATACGCCGGCCATGCTATAATGATTCTGCAGTTCGACACGTTTGCAAGGAGGCTTCAATGTAATTAGCCCCAACTGCACAACAACTAAACCGAGGAGCGGGGTTCATGTCCCACCTTGCAAACATATGTAGCCATCACGTGCAAGTATGTCAAGAGTCGGGCGCTGCTTTTTATGTGGATATCGCGATGTATGTGTATATCGCGTCTTGATAAGATGGCCCCCCCACCAACGAGCTACCCCATCAACGCGCCACCCAATTTCGAAGCTATCACCACCACAACTCTTCAATATAAATAACAATATCTTAATAACCATGTATTCAATTAATTCCATATTAACCGCCACGTATAATCATGCATTCCGGATCATCTTCGCTATTTTTTTCGCTTTCGGAAGGCTTATTTTCCTGTTGATTTCGCCGAGTGTTGCTAAAACGTCTTTTCGTACGGGCCCTAAGCCTTAACTTTACCTTTCTGATCGAAATTATCTTTACGAAGTTTTTATTTGGTTCGGGTTGTACTTTCCTACGATTTTTTGGCTTCGTATTATTAAGGGCTGCAGTTATTTAGCTATTGCGAACCTCGGGGGCGGAAAGTTTAAGTGCTTTTTCGTTAAGGGTTTTGCCGAGCTTGCAAAATAAAAAGCGTGTGGTAAGATTTCCGAAGGTTGGATTAATACTTATAAGGGATTTTTCGATCTGAGTTAAATCCTTTAATGATTTAGGCGTTTTAATATTTATAGCAGTTATCTGGGTAAGAAAATTAAGGCGTTTTGGAGTAGAAAGTGATTTTAGGGCGGATATTTTTGTTACTTTTTTCTTTTTTTTAACGTACTTGTTATTCAATATTTTCGCCTTGTTAATAAAGCACAAACTTGTAACTGCCTAACTTTTTGTAATGTATTTTAAATTTATCATAATTTTTTATTACGCGTACGACAGCGTTTAAAGGAAGTCGGTTTTATTTATAACTTCCGAAACCCGTCCGTAATAGCGTACGCGGAATTAATCATAATACTTCGGCTTTAAAGTAGTAAATATACTTATATCAAAAAGCTGGAAAACATAAAAAATGTAAGCAGGTAAGAAAATAATATAAATTTTGTTTTAAAGGTATATCTACATAAAGTTTTCGGTAATGTAGTTATTTTGGCCATCGTGTTATGACCAAGCAAGCTTGGCCTATTGGCAGATAGTCGGAGGTTGTGTGGATTACCTCCGATGCAGGACCTTAGGTCACGTGACATGGATCCGAATGGATCCACGGATCCAAACGGATCAATATGGTATGGATCCGAATGGATTTTCGGATCTATGGGGATTACGGCAAATAAATCCGAATAGATACCCGGATCTAAAAGGATCCCGTTTAAAATATATACGTTCATTATTTCCCATAATTTAAATAGCACCAGCTTGCAATAATAATTAGTTACCCAGATCTATATCTGCTATTACTAAACGTAACTATCGCTTTATTGCTTAAATTCTTACGATATTACTGCCAACATAAACCGTACGACTAGGTTTAATAATTGGTTAAGCCTATAGCCGTTATACGTTGTAAGCTTTTATTTAGTAATACCGTTAAATTCTAAACAATATTCAACACTATCAGAATGTCAACCAACGCCGAAACTACCGTTCCTACCCTTACCCAGCAGCTGCAAAAACGCATCCAGCAGCTTAAGGCTCATATCCAACAACTCACTACTTAAACCGCCGCCCCAATCGATTCGGTACCAATAACCGTTACTTCAAAACTTAAAGTCAAAAAACCCGAACCTTACGATAGCACAAAAAACATTCAAAGCTTCCTAATCCAGGCTAAAGTATATCTACGATTGGAAAAAATCGAAGGTAACGCCGACAGAATCCTTATTATAGCAGGATTCCTAAAAGGAAACGCTTTAAATTAATTCGAACTTACTTTACGAAACTACCTGAAAAATATGGAAAACGACCAAGAAATAACTATTAAAAAAATCTTCGAAAGCTACGTCAACTTCGAACAAAAGCTTAAGGACAATTTCGACAACCCGGATACAAAACGAAAAACTGCACAAAACCTTTTATAGCTTAAACAAAAGGAACCAACTTCTAAATATGCCGTCAAGTTCAAAAACCTTATATTTAAGGCAGGATGGGTCGACGACGAAGACGATATCCTGATCGACGTCTTCTACAAAAGATTAAAAAACGATATTAAAAACGAAATCATTAAAATCGAACAACCTAACGCACTTAATAAATATATCGCTAAAGCTGTAAAGATCGACAATCGACAGTTTAAACGACGACAAGAACGACGTAAATAATTTGCCCCACGGTCCAAATTCCAAAAAACTAATCAAGGTCGGAAACGTCTTACGCCTTCTACTTTTTATGGAACTTAACCAGGACTTATAAAATTAAGGGCCATCTAATCGAAAAAAAGGTTCGTTACCTGCTACAACTGCAGTAAGCCCGGATATATTACGCGAAAATGCAAAAGTCCGAAAAAGGTATATTAAGCTTTAATTTCTAAAAATTAACATAAAAAGGAACCTGGCAACAAAAAAACGATTAATATAATCCGTGCCAAAAATAACGATAACCCTTTACTTAAAGTACGACAAGAAATAAAAAAAGCGAAAAAGTTAACTTAAGCAAAAGCTAAAAAGGCTAAAAAAGCTAAAATTATTGGACCTATTGTTACTTAATAGTTATAGGAGCACGAAGGATAAAAAAAGCTAAACGACAATAAGCTACCTACCCGTACATAGCAGAAACGGCAACAAAAAAACAACCAGTCAGTACTTAACGCATAGCTAAAAAAGTACCGAAGATAGGACGAAAATCTGTATCCAGGAAAGCCCGATCGGCACGGAAAGCTTTACGCGGTTAGCTGTCGACGACCGCAGTACGAAGTATACGAAGATAAGAAAGAATATATCGCGCGACGAATTATGCGTATATAGCGATAAAGCTTCGATTTTAAAAATCGAACTGGAAATAATCTTAAGGATTAAAGATAATATCGCCATATACGAAAAGCCGTAACTATGGAAGAGATCGACGAGCTGGCAATTACTAAAAGCTGGCCGAAAGGAAAGTATTACCCTGCATACGAATCCTAGTACTATTACGAATAATGCAATTACCAAACGCAAAAAGAACTAATCCAAAAAACAGTAAAAAAGTATTGCCAGAAAATGATTACCGATTTACAAATTTAGCTAACCTTTACGGAGGACCCAGAAAAGCGATTAACTATACAAGAAAAAATTCGCTTCTTTTCGAACTGGAAAACCCCAAAGCCAAAATATATTACCAAAAAAACGTTCCAGAACCAAGTGGAATATTTAACAGCAACGTTACGCCGATAAAAGTAATAATTAAAATAAATTTAAAACGAGAATAAAAAACTTAGAAAAAGAATCCAGTAATTCGAAAACAGCCCAAAAGATCTAAGCCACCTATAATAGGGCTCCAGGTTGGCAGAAATAAAAGTGGACAGCAACACCTTAAAAGGGCTTTAAATGCGATACGAACAGTACGAAAAAAACTTATAACGGTATAAGTACGAATTAAAAATAAGCGATATACCGTATTTATGGATTGCGGCGTAACAAAAGGTAATTATATTACCTTAAAAGTAATTAATAAATTACAGCTACCATAAAAAAATAAGGAATACCTTTACGAGGTCGTAAACGCTAAAGGTTAAATATTTAACTACGACGATAAATAAATCCGCTATAAAATTAATTACCTTAAAACCTTTGTCGAAAAAAAAAATAAACTATTAATTTCAACGTTATCGGCATCGAGGATTTCGATTTAATCCTAGGTTTGCCATAGTTTGAATAATATAACCCGGCTATCAACTAAAAAATTCGCAAAATAAATTACGATTTATTTTCTAACAATAAGCCAAACGACGAAAAATTTTAACATTCGATCGATAAGGTAAACGAATGCAGGTATAAGGAAACGGCAAAAACTTTACTACCAAAAATAATACGGCATATTAAAAAAAAAAGGCATAACCGAACAATACGACGTATTATTGCCAACCTTAAAACAAAATTTAGGCAGATAAATAACGATTTAAAACGACCGTTCGAAAAGTTACTAGAATAAATAGCTAAGGTATTTCCATAATACTACAAATACGACAAATTATTTAATAAAAAACTTAATACTAAATTACCAAAATAAAGCAAATAGGATTACGAAATAATTCTTAAAAATAGCAAAAGTACCGTTTTTTACCCGATATACAACTTAAACCATGCAGAATTATATGCATTCCGCGATTACCTCGAAAACAGGCTTCGAAAAAAATAGATTCGACGTTCCAAGTCACCAGCCGGATGCCTTATGTTCTTCGTACTGAAAAAAGGGGGAAAACTTCGATTAATGGTGGATTATCGACAATTTAACGATATCACCGTTAAGGACAGAACGCCGTTACTACTGATCACCGAAATAAAAGATCGCTTATAAGGAACAAAATAATTTATAGCTATCGATCTTCGAAATAGCTATAACATAATTCGGATCAAAAAAGGATACGAATAAAAAACGGCCTTCAAAACGAAATATAACTTATACGAATACCCAATTACCATTATGGGATTAACTAACGTACCAGCAACCTTCCAACGAATAATAAACTATATGCTAAAAGAATACCTGGATATTTTTATTATTTGTTACCTCGACGACATTCTTATTTATTCGGAAACGGAAAAAAAGCACGAAAAACATATCCATTAGATTTTACAGGCGCTACAGGATACCAAACTTTTGGTTAATACCGAAAAAAGCCATTTCCATAATCAAAAAATGGAATTTTTAGAACATATTATTACGCCAAAACAAATTCGAATAAACCTTAAAAAGCTATCGGCAGTTAAGAATTAGGCATAACCTATTAACGTTAAAGAAATACAAGCATTCCTTGGATTCGCCAATTATTATCGACGATTCATACGTAATTTTAACAAAATGACCATGCTATTAACGGAACTTACTAAAAAAAACAAACCATTTAAAGAAACTCCAAAAAAAAAAAATTTTCCAGCAAATTAAAAACGCCCTTACCAGTAAACTAATATTAATCATGTACGACTTAAAGCGACTAGTTAAGTTAAAAACCGATATTTCGAATTACGCTTTAAAAACTATAATTAAATATCGAAACGATTAAGGAAAACTTTACCCTATTACGTTTTATTCTTATAAGTTACATAAAGCCGAATTAAATTATCCTATCTACGATAAGGAGTTTTTAGCTATCGTCAACGCCTTTAAAGAATTCAAACATTATCTTAAAAGTAACATGCACCAAATTAAGGTATATACGGATTATAAAAATATTATACACTTTTTTATAATACGAAAACTTATCGGAAAACAATTACGTTACGCAAAAAGCCTTTCTGAATTCGATTACGTTATTATCTATCGGAAAGGATCAAAAAATAACAAAGCAAACGTATTTAATAAACGACCTAATCTAAAAGAACCTAAGGTTAAAGTATAACAAACAATCTTCGATATTATACCCGAAAAATACCTAAAATAACGACGAATTACTGCGATACGAACGATACCAGCTAACCTACATCAACGCATTTAACAATATAATACCAATTAACCAGCAAAGTACCAAATAAACAAAATACAGGTACCCGAAAACCTATAAAAGAACTTAATACGAAATATATACGAATACCCGATACATGGATACTCAAGGATTTACAAAACCCTAAAACGCTTACAACGGACATATTATTTTCCTAATATAAAAACTATAATATAAAAAATAATACGATAATGTAATATTTGCGCTAAAGCAAAAGCACGACGACATAAACCTTACGGAAAGCTATAACCCTTACCAGTCGTTAAACGACCATAAAATTCGATTACATTTAACTTTATCACTAAACTTCCTTTATTAAAAGATAAAGCTATAGGAATACATTACGATAGCATTTTCGTAATCGTTAATCGATTTACGGAATTTTTATATTTTCTACCTTATAATAAAAATACCGATACAAAGTTATTAATATACATTTTCCTTAAATATATTTTAGGTACCTACGGACTTTCAACGGAAATTGTTTAGGACAAAAGCATTACCTTTATTTCGAAATTTTGGTAAGGATTAATAGTTTAATTTAAATTAAATCACAAATTATCTAACGCATTTAAACAGCAAATAAACGGACAAACGGAAAAAATTAACCAAACGCTAAAAACGGATTTACGATACTATATCAACTACGAACAAAATAACTAGGTCGAAAAGTTATTAATTATACAGCTAACCTATAACACTAGTTATTACGAAAATATCAAAACGACGCCAGTAACTGCCAATTTTAAATTTATACCTAAAGTTTATCAAAATTTATATAAAGATAAACCAATTAACGTTAAAACAATTTTTATATTAAAACAGCTAAAACAACTGTACGCAGAAATAAAATTAAAGCTTAATTTCGTACGTAACCAAATAAACAAATACTATAACTAAAAAAGGTTAAAGGAACCAGCCTTTTCGGAAAAGGAAATGATTTACTTAACTACCAAAAACATCCAGACCAAAAAGCTAAACAAAAAACTCGATTTTAAATATATCGGCCTATACAAGATCGCTAAGAAAATCTCAGAAAATAACTATAAATTGGAACTACCGCCGAAAGTTAAGCTCCATCCAGTTTTTTATATTTCCCTATTAAAATCAACAGCCGATACAATTAAAATTAATACAAAACAAAATTAGGATAAGGAAGTTATAAAGAATGCATTAATTTACGAGGCAGAAAAAATACTGGATATACGTAAAGAAAAGGGACTTACCCAGTACCTAATCAAATGGAAAAATTACCCAAACGCCGAAAATACTTGGAAACCCGCAAAAAAACTTATGAACGTCCAGCGCCTCCTGAAGAATTTTTACCAGCAACGTCGGAAGCGCTAGGGTTAAAGGTACTCCAGTCTGCGTTATCCAATAACGGCCAATTAATATTTTCAACCCCAGGCCATACCGAAAAGTCTGTAGTTCGCGTAGCTTGTGCGGCCCGCAAAGCCGTTTCGCGTTCTAATCTTTCCTGCTCCTTTAATTCGTTTAAAGACTAAAGCTTACGATTTACCATTTTAATATCTTTGGATTAAAGGAATTTTTGCTAATGCCGCAATCGCTGGAAACGGGCGATCGCTTCATTCATTTCTTTTTGCGATTAAAGCAATCGCTCCTCGGCCAAAATCTCCTTGCGTTTTAAACGTTCCGCTTCCTTATTAATGTTGCGTAAGGAATTAAAAGGAATACCCGATCTATCGTAACTCCGTTTCTTCAGAACGCAATTCTTATAACGAGCTACGTTTTCCATTATAACACATTTTTCCTTATGTTTAAAATACGCAGAATAAGGCATAACTTCGGAACCTTGATTTCGAATGTAAGCAGCTAAGTTTTCGCGTTTTTCCTTTTGGTTAAGACGTTTATGAAATGTCCGCTTTTCGATACGGTTAAGCATAACGACGAAAACAAGTAGAAAATAATGATATGAAAAAAGGAAAGTTATTTACTAAATAAATGCGACAAATAAATTAATCTTTAAAGGCAAAAATCTTAAAAAAGGGGAAATCGTATTATAACCAAGCAAGCTTGGCCTATTGGCAGATAGTCGGAGGTTGTGTGGATTACCTCCGATGCAGGACTTTAGGTTACGTAACATGGATCCGAATGGATCCACGGATCCAAACGGATTAGTATGGTATGGATCCGAATGGATTCTCGGATCCATGGGGATTACGGCAAATAGATCCGAATAGATGCCCGGATCCAAAGGGATCTCGTTTAAAATATATACGCTTATTATTTCCCATAGTTTAAATAATACCAGCTTGCAATAATAATTAGTTACCCAGATCTATATCTGTTATTACCAGACGTAACTATCGCTTTATTGTTCAGATTCCTACGATACCACTGCTAACATAAACTGTACGACTAGGTTTAATAATTGGTTAAGCCCATAGCCGTCACACATCGATTACTAATAATTTCTATTCTTCGGGGTTCTCGGGCTTAATATTAGGAATAAAATATCGCGAAGTTATTTTAAGCCGATTTCGGTATTCGTTTAGCCGTTTTTTAACGTAATGAAATACCAGCCTTCGTATGCTTTATTATCGGAATTAGGAAACTATTGTTATTGTACGTTAGCGCTGTTAAAGATTATAAAAGGTGGAAGGGTTCGTCCGTTAGCGCTAACATATGCGATTATTGTGATTTACGCTTTCTTAAAAGCATTTTTGAAGTTAATATACTTCTTAAAGGCCTCGCCGAGAACGAAAACGTTTTTACTTATGTCTTCCATTATTTCGATTTCGTTTGCGTTATATCGGTTCCGTTATTTGATAACCTTGACCTCCGATAGGGTAAAGCGATCGAATAAAACGTTCGTAGAAGCCGGAAAAGCGCTATTTAGACGCTTATAATCGATTATCCTGCTTTTATGTCATGGGGCTGTGTGGAGCCCCGTTGAGGGCACCGGCTGAACGCCGATGCCAAGCAGCGTTAGCGCCGCTCCTTAAATTCTCGCGCATAACTATATTTTCACTTTTTCTTTTTTCTTCCCTTTTTAGCTAGAAAATAAACTTTAATCGGCAACCAACTGCAGACCGCATAGGTAAGGCCTTTTACATATTTTTTAGCTTACTATTTAACGGAAAAGGAAACGCTTAGGATCAGATAAAAGAGTTTTCGAACGCTTTTTTTAGGAGCCCAGCAAGGGGCCCCCTTGAGCCCGGAATTGCAGAACGTATTTAGCGTAATTACGGATATACTAACGAGCTTCATAGCTGTTATGGAGCAGCGTATAAGTTAGTAGCTTGAAGAAAATAAAAGAAAGGCGGCCTAATTTTGCCAGTACGTAAAGGCTTAATACCGGGCAAATAACGAACTGTTACAGTCGGTTAAGTAGCTTAGGCAGGGTTTGGTTAGTTAATAGGAACTTATTAATTAGCTATAAGTTCGAAACGCGGTGCTAGTAGCGAAAGTCCTCCCGGGTGCGATTTCGTAACAATCGGACGCTTAACTAGCTTCTGCCGTAAAAGCAGTTCGGGCGACAGGGGTAATAATCGAGACGAAACGGAAACCGCTTTTATGGCCCGAGAAATTCGACGGGACGAAAAAGAAATTTCCTGGTTGGTACGTTTTCATATTTTACAAACTAAAAATCTACGCGATTTTCGTAGAAAAAATTCGGGAACAGTTTTACGTTATTTATAAACCGTTCGAAGTTAATATATAACGAATGGTTATTATATATTATATAACTAAGGGCTTAAATAATAATTATAACCTTATAAATTTCCTTCGAGTATTATACGAATAATATAACAACCGGCATAAAAAAAAAGATTGCCGAACGTTTTAAAAGCTTAAAATAAAGAAATAACGTAAAGTTTTCGTCGTTTTATCCCGTTTTCGAAAAGACGTTTACCGATATAAAAGTTACGATATGGTTAGCAAGGGCGAAGCTTACGTTATTAAAGGAAACCTTTAACCGGAAGCTTATCCAAGTTTTAATACCGGTAAACTTGCTAAAAAATTATAACGTATAGGTAAATAAAGTAATAAAGATTGCGGGTTATTTTAAAAAATAACGGGGTATAAAAGGGTTAATAGCTTTATCGGAATTTCGCTAAGTAATAACGATAAGGCTGCCATTAATCCGGACGGTAATATAAATATGTTAGGAATATTTACGATAGGTCGGCAGCAACAGGAACTTTACGCCTTTTCCTTCGCGCCGAAATAACGCGTACGATAAGTTTTTTAGAAAAAACGTAACGTTCGTAAAACGAAAAGCTTTGCTTTCGTTATAAGCGCCTTAATTGCAAAACGAACCGTTGCCCGTTATTATTAGCAAAAAGGCCGTAAAGCGGAATTAGTTTTATCGAGATTTTCGAACAGAATAAATTGAAGTTAAAAGGCGAAAAAGATAAAGAATAACTTTTAAATATCGTTATATTCGAGAACGAAAAGTAACTTAAGTTAAAATAAAAATCGTAAAGTAAAATATAAACGGCATTTTATTTATTATCGACGTTTATATTAATTAAAAAAAGTTCGTAAAAATATTTATTAATTAAGGATATAAATGCTTTATAATTATAAACGAAACGTTCGTAAAACGCTTAAAGTTACTGCATATTTTAATAAAATTATGCGGATTGAAAGAAGTTCGAAAAATAAGCCGGCGTTAATAAGGCGAAATTAAGGAAATAATATATATAAAGACGGATGTTAACGGGTTTAAGGCTAGGATTTTTACTTATATTATAAATGGCCTAAATTACTTTTTTATTTTAGGAAGACCTTAAATAAAGCGTTATAACGTCGTATATTCAGCGCGGAAGCACTTATTAACGGTAAGCGCAGCGGGATATATAAAAGTTTACGAAAAAGGATATAGAGAAAAAAAAGCTGCGTACGAACTGCTTGAGAAACCCGGAAAATATCGGCAGCCGCTTTCGGAACAAAGTTTCGAAAAATAAAAAGGATTAAGGGGATTTAATAGAAAACCTAGTTGTTTTCGGTTGCGTTAACCGATATTAATAAGGCATTAACATTTAAAAAGGAAATATTAGTAAATAAAAAGCTTTTATTTAAGTTAAAAGCATTTCGGAAGCTTTTCGATAAGGAATTAAAAAACGCTTTATTTCTTTACCGTCCGGGAGTTAATTATAAGATATAATTACGCCACGACGAAACGGGATAAAAGATGCCGGTACTATAAGGACCTTTATATAGCATATTACATAACGAACTGCTAGCGCTAAAAAAGCCTTAACAGAATTTTTTGATAAAGGGTATATCCGCGTAAGCAGCTTATTAGCTATAGTCCCGGTTTTATTTGTAAGAAAACCGGAAAAAGAATTGCGTTTTTGTTATAACTATCGGGCGTTAAACGGGATAACGGAAAAAAATCGTTACCTTTTACCATTAGTTTCAGAAATCTTAAGAATATTATTTTACGCGAAATGGTTTATTAAGGTAAACGTCCGAAACTCGTTACATAAAATTAAAATTAAGAAACGAAATAAATAAAAACCCGTTTTCCGAATACGTTTTAAGTTATTCGAATAATTGGTAATATTATTCGGATTATGCGGTACTTTTGCAACTTTCCAGCATTACGTAAACGGGGTATTAAGGGAATTTTTAAACGTTTTCTGTTCCGCATATATGGATAATGTTTTTATATATTTCTTAAAGTTTAAGGAAGATTATATATAAAAGGTAAAGAAAATTTTAAGCCGTTTAAAAAAAGCGGATTTTAGTTTCGATATATCCAAGTACGAATTCGCTGTTAAATTAACGAAATACTTAGGATTTATTATAAAGGCGGGACGAAAAATACGAATGGACCCCCAAAAGCTGCGGGCGATTAAAAAATGGAAAGCTTTTAAAATATTTAAAAAAGTAAGGAATTTCCTTGGATTTGCGAATTTTTATCGCGAATTTATAGCTTATTACGCGGAACTGGCGGCCTTTTTGTTCGCCTTAACCCGGAAAGGGATTTAGTTCCGTTGGAAACGAAAAAATGAAAAAGCGTTCGAGCAGGTTAAAAACGCCTTTATATTGGAATTAGTTTTCGCGTAATAGGACCCGCAAAAGCTTATAATGGTGGAAACGGATTACTTAGGATACGTATTCGGAAAGTGCTTATCCTAGGTTAATAAACAAGGAATGTTACGTTTAATGGCTTATTATTCGAAAAAGTTACCCGCTGCCGAATCAAATTATAAAATATATAATAAAAAGCTTTTAATAATAATTAACTGTTCAAAAGCTTAGGATATGGAATTACGTAACATAATAACCTTGTTTAAGGTAATTACCAACTATAAAAACCTGAAATATTTTATAATGATAAAAAGGTTAAACGAACGTTAAGTAAGATAATCCGAAGAACTTTTACGGTTTAACTTTTATTTAAAGTTCCGCGCAGGCCGTTTAAATACTAAAATAAACGCGTTTTTCCGTAAGGAACAAGATATGTTTTCGGAAAACGCCGATAGCAGAAAGGCTGGTTATAAGTTTTAGTTATTAAAGGAAAAATAGCTTTTTTCAGTACCTATAAAGAGTGAAAGCAGCGTAAATAAGCCGCTAGCCGTTAATAGGATAAATACGAAAAAGGGACAACTTTCCCGGGGAACATAGGTATTCCAATATTACGAAGATTTTTAAAAGGTTTAAAACGTAACGTTAAAGTACGACAAAAGCTACGCCCGCGTTATTCGAGCTATCGCCGAAAGGGAACGTAATTTCTCTGCCAATCTATAGTTAGTAATATTTATTGCTAAGTGCTCGCTAAATGCTAAAGGTTTTCCTTAATTCCGTAACCGCTTATAGATTTTAAATTAAAAGCCGTTTAAAACGGCTTTAATCCAAAATACGTACGTCTTTTATATAGTAGGATATCCAGGTAAAAAAGTTACGATAGCGGTATTTACGAAAAGCTTTTTTTGGCCCGGTATATATCGTACGGTAAAGTAATTTTATAGGAATTGCGACGTATGTAGCTATAAAAACGTATGAAAAAATAGGAAAAAGGGGTTATTAAAGCCGTTGCCAGTCCCCAAGCGATTCCATAGTAAGCTGTCGATCGATTTCATAACCGATTTACTAATTGCTTCCGAACATAACTTAGGCTTTTTAATAGTTATAACGGACCGATTGTTAAAGTTAATTGTTTTAAAAACGATACGTACGATAGACGTAAAAGCTTGCGTAAAAGTATTCGTAAAAACGTACTAGAGATTTTATGTTTTTCTTAAAGTAATTATAAGCGATAAAAAGATAAATTAAATAAGGAAGTTTTGGAGTAAGTTTTGCAAGTTAATAGGCATAAAGCAGCGCCTTTTTACGGCATATTATCCCGAAACCGATGGTTTTACGGAAAAGGCTAATTAGGAAATCTTAACTTATTTGTAAACGTTCGTAACGTATTTTTGATAAAAGTAAAGCAAATTTTTTTTGGGAACGATATTTGCGATTACTAACCGAAATATAACTTTGATAAATTTAAGCCCTTTTTTTCTTTTTTATGGGTATTAGGTAAACCCTGTTCTTTAAGTAAAAAGTAATTCGGTACTTAAAAATGATCCGTATATTGAAACGGAAGATTTCGTTAAAAGTTTACGAAAAAAGATAAAGTTTGCCCAAATTATTATGGTAATTATTTAACAAGCCTAAGAAAAAGCTACGAATAAATATCGCGTTTTCGCCGAACGATACGAGGTTGGCGATAACGTATAGTTATTTTTTAAAAATATCGCTACCTTTTAGCCGTCGAAGAAACTAGGGTAATTTTAAGCTAAATACCGGGTAATTAAAGTAATTAGCTTTTACGTAATCGTATTAAATACGCCGGAAGGGATTTATAACCGTTTTTACAAAAGTTTATTAAGGCGCGTAAACGTTAATCCTTTACCGTTATAGGTTAATACGGATACGTAACTTTTTTTAATATTTCCGGAAAGCAATAAAAAGTCCGAATATAAAATAGGAATTATTTTCTAAGTCCGGATTAAAAAGGTAAGGAAAAACTTTAAATGAAAGGTTTTAATAAAGTAAAAAGAATATACGGAACTTACGTAAAAACCGCTTGCAAAGTTTGCGGATATAGCGGCTTTCCAAAAATTCGAAAAAAATATAACCCTGTAATTACTAATAATAAATTTTAAATATAACGCTTTATTAAAAAACGGGCCGGCCGAAAAGTAGCTCGGAAGTTACGCGAAAACGATTTATAAAAAGCGCGGGAATTTCGGAAAAACCGCCCCGGAATAGAATTATTTTAACTTATAAATAACGCATCAGTAATTTATAAGTAATGTACAAAAAAGGAAAATAATAGTTAAGATATAAATAGCACGCCGGCTATATTTAATTCCTTAAAAACTTATAAATTTAATAATTTACTTAAAGGTTTATAACTTCTAAACTGCGTATAAAGAGCGCGAGAAATACGTACGCGTTTAGTTACTCCTTATTATTCCTATCGGCGTTGCCCTTCTTAGTACTCGGTAAAACGGGGATTTTCTCGTCGATCGATTAAGCGACCGTTATAAGGCCTTTAAAAATAAAGGCGATACGGTTACCAACGTCGATTAACTTGGCCTAAAAAGTAATTAGTAAATAACAAGGGAATTTCTCATAAAAACTGCTTACGTATCGAAATTTATCGTTTTTATATTCGATACGACCTTTATTACGGGAAATAACCGGAATACCGGAACCGGAAACCTAAGTAATAAATAAACAGCGTACGAATAACGGATTAATAACGTATATATATTTCCTTATGCGTAATATATAAAACCTTAATTCGGAAACGTAAAACCTTGATACCTACCTTTTTTTAGGTACGAATAAAAGCTAAAAGGTATTATTAATAACGCAAAAATAATTCGGAAACAGCTTACGAAAATTGCATTTATTTTAATTTCGATAATTATACTTATAGGCAGCTTTATAAAAAGTATAAATCGCTTTATAAAATTTAAGAACGTTAAAAAATTACGCGGAAATAACGTTAAAAGCGCGTATTAGTAAAAAAAAAAAAGGAACAAGAAATTTACTTTAAAATAATTATGGTTATAACCGGCATAGTTATATATTTAACCGCTTTTTTATTTAAAGATATAAACAGGGAAAAAACAAAAAGGAAGTTATTTAAAAATAACGTAATTACTTTATTAGTTTATAAAAAAAGCATTTAAGTTTTTAGCGAAACGAAAAATATAACGTACTAGACAAGCGAGCTGGACAGATAAGCGAGCTGGACACTTTTTTGGCACCTCGCAACAATTAATCCAAATAACTCAACCACAACACATCCAATTGATTCCAATCAATCGTATTCTCTTTCGCCGTCCGTATCTACAACTTCTGGACAAGTGCACGCATTATA
>QJNY01000903.1:0-15488 GCA_004155945.1 Monosporascus sp. mg162
ACCAGATCACCTAGGTCCTCTGATCTGGATGATCTGTTAGATCAGACAGATCACGTAGTCACGTGACCTGTCAAGGACCCACCCACTATTGGAGCTCCCTCTAATACGAACAGTTAAGTGGATCGTAACAGTATAGCTATTACGCATGTTACGAAATTTTAATTGCTGCTGCCCGTACCCGCTTTCTTTCCCGATTTGAAACGGCCTTTCAGTTTTATACCGCCTTCTTTATTTTATAACCGCCTTCCCGATTTGATACTACGTTCTTTATTTGTGACCGTCTATTACAGATTGGGATTTCCCGTCCTTTTTGCAGATGCCCAAAAAGGGAATGGTGTGACGGCTATGGGCTTAACCAACTATTAAACCTAGTCGTACGGTTTATGTTGGCAGTGGTATCGTGGGAATCTGAGCAATAAAGCGATAGTTACGTCTGGTAATAACAGATATAGATCTGGGTAACCAATTGTTAATTGCAAGCTGGTGCTATCTAGACTAGACTATAGGAAATAATGAGCGTATATATCTTAAACGGGATCCCTTTGGATCCGAGAATCCATTCGGATCCATTTGCTATGATCCCTATGGATCCGAGAATCCATTCGGATCCATACCACACTGATCCGTTTGGATCCGTGGATCCATTCGGATCCACGTCACGTGACCTAAGGTCTTGCATCGGAGGTAATCCACACAACCTCCGACTATCTGCCAATAGGCCAAGCTTGTTTGGTCATAACAAATGGCCTCAGGTAAACTTCGGTACTAAAAATGGCTTTTGCGGGTATTATAGAAACACCATAAAGATACTACAAAGATATTACAAAGACTAGACGGAAGTTATATTGAAGGAAAAGAACATAGTTATAAGACTTTAAAGTTTTCTTGTAAATAGCTACCGACTTAGTTTCGTTCTTTAATTATTAATCTAAGCCTTTAATTCATAAAGAAAAAGTCCGCAAATTTCCTTAACGAATAAATTACTAAATTATTCCTTGCCCTATTATTGCCTGCAAATCAAGAACCTATTTCGAATACTGATTACATTTCCAGGTGGTTATGTAACAGGTTCGTTATACCGCCTTCCCGATTTGTAACGCCCCTTTCCGATTAATACCGCCTACTTAATTTAACATCATTTCAAATCGGAGACCGCCCTGTTAAATTAAGCACCACTCCTTTATCAAATTAATTCCGGTTAAGCAGAGCCAATATAAAAACGCATGCAAAATGCAGTTTACAGCGAGCTCGAAATATTAAAGCATTCAGATGTAAGAACACAGCCCCGACGGGCCTGCGGCTAATAGCCACCAGCTACTTACTAGTATAAATAACCATTTGGCAATACTAGGAAACGCCAAATAAAAGTAACACTCACTTCTTGGAATTCACTTTGCAACTAATTGGCAATCACCTTACTCAGCTTACAGCTATCCCTTACTTATACCAGATATAACCAAGCACGAACAAGTTCTATCCGTGATGCCGGGCTTGCTCTAAAGTCTTTTTCGACGATAATATTAATGCTATAGGACGGCAATGACAAACCAAAGCTGGCAAGCAAGCTTTTAAAATGTTTGCATTACCCACCCATCTACGCTAAATTTTTCACATACTGGCCACCTAAGGTAATGGGCTTTGGGATTTTAATTTCGTTATATAATGCAGCTCCCGCCGCTGATATAGCGATTACGCCAAGCCTCCGCCTAGCGGGCAAGCAACCCAATGTGCGCTAACGCACGAGCCCACTTTTCGCCAACCAGGCTCGATACAGGCAAAATAGATAACACAAAAAATTAATAATGCCACAGTTCTGGGTTGTGGAGTAATATTATCAATATTTTTGTTAACCACCTTGGCAGGCTTATCCGTTCAATCAATCGGCAACAACACCCTATGGCGATGAAAACAGTGCGATCTTTCCGGTAATTTCATGCCTTAAAGATTTAAGGGAAATGGATATACCACTATTCCTGTCCGAGGAACCCTTGGAAAGCGACCCTTCTTGTCTTTGAGCCGACTTCTTAGTACTAAAGCTTCGTCGTTACCCATGTTTACCGAAACGAATCAATTAGGGCCCAGACTTTTGGCACGGTGTCGAAAGGTGCGTCGCAGGCGTAAAATTTGATCGCAACTACGAGCTTTTCGCGATAAAAGTTATGTGTAAGGTTTTCCCGAGTTTATCGTTAACAGCTGCTTACCGCATGTTCCTGATACCATTGGATGGCAGTTTTTCAAATCGAAGCCCGCCAAGCTTGATAAATTTTGGCCGTTTAAACGTAAAGCCCGAACCGTTGCCGTCCTCGAGAAAGTTCGCGCTGGATTCCGACAGTCCTCGCCATTACCCATTTACGTCCCTTCCAATATAACAACGCGTTGTAACGTCCTAAAGGCATTATTTGCTTGTTTTACTAACGGTTTATAAAGGCGGGTTTTCGATAGGTTTCCATTAAGACAAAAAGTAACGATATCCGCTTCTTCTATTCGTATCCGTAACTGCTTCGGATAGATACGCCTCCGTGGCAGCGACCTTCTAAGGCTAAATTACAAGATTAAAAGAAACGAACGCGATGTAAGCAAGGATCTTTTCGCTACGAGTTACTTTGAGCCTGGAAACCATTACTTCGCCATAGTATACGAATTCATCCCGTCTAAAAAGATAAAGACCGATGTTATCCAAGCCCAGCTCGAGTTCTTCCATCGTACAGGCTTTAGTCGTTGCCAACCCCTAAAACCGGACAATTGGCAGAGTCCTGGTGTCCTTCTCGATTTTAGTAATATCAACTCCGCCGTCGACCCGTGGTTTGACGAATCCTCGTACCGACGGCCGCTGCCCCCGCCTGAGATCATCGTCGATTACCAAGGATATCACAAACGGATGACGGAGCGGGTGAGGCAGATCGATAAGGAGCAGCATCCAGAAGACCACCGAGCGGCAATGGAAGCTGGTCACTTTGGTGCGACTCCGGTGGACTCGAAACCTGGATGTAGGTGTAATAAGAAAAAATCTGAAAGTAACGGGCTTTAGAGAGAAGACGTTAGGTCTCGAGGCGACAACAAAGGTCCTGGTGACCATAGCGCTGGTGAATATAACGGCGTACGAAAGCCCAGTATTTTCATCCATGTGCCTGAAGCCGGTTACGAAAGGCTTGACTATGCATGGCGTAATTACGCGGAGCTTAGGTCGAAGTTTATCTCCAACATCGTCGCCGCTAGTAAGGATCCTATATTCCATAGCAGTAATGGCGATGTAAGGGGCTTTTATAAATACTAGAAACCTTTTGATATGCTTTTATACGGGGTTTGGGAGAAATACGTACTGTGCTTAAGTCGAGCAATTTTCAAGACGTAAAGAGACAGCTGGAGCTGGAACTGTATTGGTTAAATTGGTGCGTTTATGTAATATATATCCTGGGCATACTGCAGGTACATGTATTGGTATCTTTGTCTTTATAAGCTGGATAGCAAATGCTGCTTGTACATTGGCCGCGACCGAGAAATTATCGTTTATGCCTTTATATCCATTTACTGATTTTACATTATCCTTCGTTTATATAATTACATTCTTGGTTATTCCATCCGCATTAATGCCGACCCTTTTTATCCTTTTACTTCCCTTTTTCCCTGCGTAATTTTTCCTTGTAAGCTTTGCGACCAATTTCTCCCGCCTTTGTAGTATAAGATCATACTATTACCATAATCGAAAACAGGCATGCCGATATAAACGTATAAAATCTTTACCGGAGCCGTTTTATAATATCCATTGTCGCTTTCGTTATAAAGGATGTCAGTTAAGCTAGGGAATGGGTTATCCGATAACGAGCCGCTTTTAGCCTGCTTTTCCGAAAGTCGGCTTTTTGCGACTTCCGCCTCTTTTTGCGGCTCAGCCTCGCCGGTCCCTTAGCCCTCAATAACGGTAACATTTCGAGGAAGCTTCCCGACCGTAGCCCCTATCGAATTGTGGACATAATGGCTGCCCCGCGGCATCCAGGAATCCAAAGGCGGGTAGTCGTATCCAAGCGCGGCATTAGGACTATAACGACCAAACATGTAAAGGTAAAAAAGCGCAAGCTGCACCGTAAGTTTGCCGGATCCCTGGTTCGACTACGGTATGGTCCGGTACTGGGGTAGGCGGAATTCGAAAGTCATAAAATCGTCGGCGTAGCTCTATATGGAGAAGTTGCTTATGGCCATGGACAGATCGGAAGCGCCGGATAAATCTCTCTAGTGCGTAACCGCGGAAGGAACTTAAAGGGGAGCATAACGCACAGCTCGGCTGGTAGCTATACCTGCCCCGACCCGCTCCCAGGCAAACCGGAGAACCATTAGATGGGCATCTGTTATAATAAACCCATACCGGACTTCTGCATTTCGGGCATATATCTGGATCTGTCGCAATAACAACGCCCATTTATCTTTATCGTATTCGTACTTCTCCGGAAACCATTTCGAAGAAACTTTCGTATCGCTCGAAGCTAGATTATAATAATATCCGGATTCCTGCTTCCGGCGAGGCGAACAAACGGACCAGTCGGGTCGTCCCGGTAATGCGTTAATCCGTCCACCGCGCTAAATGTGTAAATTCTTACTGCGGTAATAGCCTAGTAATGTATTTGCTTGAATAAGCGCTGCGTTAATAAAAGAGAAGATATACTTAGTTAATATATGCTCGAAGGAATCTTTATCCCAAATTTGTAATTTAAAAACGTCCCGTTCGACGCCCTTTAGATAATTACGCCAGGGTTCGTCAATAACGCCTCCGTAAAGGGAGCGTAATGTCGTGGCATTAAATTTTTGCCACGGTTCTTACGAATCGACATAAGTCCAGTTAGGGCTTTTTATATTAGGGCTACTTATTACATGTTAACAATCCAGTAAGGGAAGCTCACGGGTTAATCGCTTAAGGGTGGTGGTTAGGGCCATTTTATATACCATTAAGCTTAGCTTTTAACGGCATCGTTTTCGGGAACAAGGCAATTATTTAAGCAACCGACGTTTGGCGGGGCCTTGGTTAATATCTTCCATGGTTATAAAGCGATCTATTTAGATAAATGCAGCTATAGGTGCCCTTACGCGGATTTTATGCGTTATTTCAAACAAGTGTTCCAAATTGTACAGGAATATAGCCAATCAACACGGGTTTCTTATCGCCATCAACTAGGTCGGATTGCGTAAAGTAAAATGCAGGCGCTGTCACATTAAATACAGCTTATCCCTCCGTTATAAGCCCGTACATTTAAGGTGGATGGCCCGCCGCAAGTTTAGTCGTCACCGCTTTAGTAACCATGACTTACCGGTACTTTTCCCTTAGCTAGCCTTAAGGATATTACCATAGGCCGATATGAAGTAAAGGATAATGGGCAGGGCAGGTTATATATGTGCCGGCGTGGTACTCTACGCCATAGCACTCGAGGGCCCGACCTCGACCGATATCTGGGCAGCTTCGTCGCTATGACGATCACACGCATAAGGCTCTACTTGCGTCATAATAGCTTGCGGTTCGCCCGCGAGAACCCGTAAGGCTTTCAACAGGCCCGCCGCTGAACACCCTTGCAGCGGCTCTGGCCGAGTAAGGCCCGACTGCATATGCCTGGGTGGCCATGGTAGGGGCCGGGGGCGATACTGCAAACCGTAAGACCGCAGCAATTATTCCATAAACAAGAACTAAAACTTATCGGCGGAGACAAGTGGATATAGTCTGCAGATAGCTGATTGGCGTAAGGAAGGAAAAAGGCTAGGTTATGGCTGCCCAGACGGGTGGCCCCAAGCGGACCGCCGTTGGCATTAATTCGCGGACAATTTATGACCAGGTAGCCCTACAGCAGCTAAAAATCGATAAAGGTCGACCCCAAGCAGGCCACTTGTTATTCGTATTATTTCCTAAACACGTTAACCCATAGCCGACCATCTCTGCATACGATACATGGCCGACAGGATGGCTTACGGAATGCCTATAATTGCAATGAAACCCTTAACGGTCAGGCCTCTGTTTGTGTATAGCAGCTTCCGCTTACCTTCCTCTCTGTAACGTAAAGTTGCTGCGCCACGTTGTGGGCCATAAATTTTGCTACCTCGCAGTATGGCGGCTACTGCAAGGGTGGGACACTAACGCTCGCAGGAGACGAAAGCCCTGAGGTCGCTGGCGATGTAGATTCCCCGGCTGTACGTCGTTTCGAATCAAAGTATCGGGTTTCCTGAATCACACCTTTTTTTGCAACGTTTAACTTCGAATACCGCTTTAATGCAATACGATAACAACCAGAAAGCTCCCAATTTGCGGCCACATATCATTATGTAGCTTTTGCCGAAAGCTATATTTTGATCCTAGATATACCTTTATAGTTGTTATATTTCTTTTCAAATAAGTTTAGTGAAAGGTTGAAATTTGGCCTATTACGCATTAACTAAGCCTTTTTCAGCATAACGTGCCAATAAGCGAGATATACATACATATAAGCGAAACTCTTTTTAGCACTTCCTAATGCATCCAAATAACTTAACCATAACACCTTAAATCAACCTAAATTAATCGAATGCTTTTTCATTAACTCTGTTTATAGCTTCTTAATAAGTGCACCTATTATTTCAGGCCCTGTTACGGACGCTATATTATCATTCTTTCCTTCCAACCTTCTTGCTATAATACGTGCACTGGTCGAGAAGCTGTAGATACAGTTAGTAAAGAAGATTCGATTAATTTAAGTTGATTTAAGGTGTTGTGGTTGAGTTATTCGGGTGCATTACTGGGAAGTGCTAAAAATTGTCTCGCTTATATGTATGGCACGTTAGGGTTTTAATTGTTATTACTTACTAAGAATTGCCGAATTCGGATGTGACTGGCGTAGTGGCAGCTAAAAGGGGAAAAAATTGTGCTACGTATTACACGTTTTAATAGATCCGAACAAACGGTAAACCTGAATTAAATTGAATATTAAATAACGAAAATAATAAAGTTATACTTATCTAAGAATATTTTTAACAGAACCTTATTAAATAAACGGTTAAATATAAATTTTTTCTTTTAAAATTTTCTAATACAAACTATTATAAAATCTGTTAACTAAGTTATAATAAAATCTTTCTTAATATTTTACGTTAAATTTATCACGTAAGCAACTTTGAATTTTTTTTTCCTTTATTATTTTCATGATAAAATTGTAAATCGCAAAAAAAAAAATCGAGAATCATTTAAAATTACCATTTTCATATAATTTTTAAGAGCTTTTTGAAAATGTAGGGATTTCGGCGATTTGTATGGGAAAATGGTAGCGCGTTGGAAGGGTGGAGCGTAAAGGGAGGGAGATTCCGACTTATTTTAACAGTCGCATAGTTATAGGCATAACTTTAAAAAGTGACACTTGCTTACATAGGTCTAAGGTATATAAATGGGTGTTGCAAGGTGCTTTATATACATGGCTATTCCAGGAGAGGAAAATAGAAAAGGCTCTCCAGTTCTACTTGTCTGTAACGAACCTGTCACACAACTACCTAGAAGCGTGATCAGTATCCGAAAGGGGTTCTTGATTTGCAGGTAACAATAGGGCGAAGAATGATTTAGTAATCTGTTCGTTAAAGAGATTTGCGGACTCTTCCCTCAATCGCAGAACGTTGCCTTTAATTAAAGACTTAGATTGATAGCTAAGGAGCGAAACTAAGTAGGTACTATTTATAAGGAAACATGGAAGTCTTATATATCCTTTCCCTCCAGTATGACCTCCGTCTAGTCTCTGTAATATCTCTGTGGTGTCTTTGTAGTGTCTCTGAGGTGTTTCTGTGGTATCTCTGTAGGCTCCGCAGAGACCATTCTTGGTACCGAAGTTTACCCGTCCCGAGGTTATTTCCCCTTTTGGTTTCCCGCAGGCAGATAGGAGATCTTAATCCGTAATACTATTCCCCTCCTTTCGAGATCTTTGTCCTTAAAGATAAAATAGGTACGTTCCTTTCGCTTTTCGTTTTTTCGGACCAATAGTTCTTAGTTAACATTATGTCAGGTCCACTACGAAAACGCGCTAAATCCTTTACTGAAAGTCGAAAAAATTTGGTTTTTTTTATTTCAGGTTTTGGATACCTAGTTATGCCTTATAAACGTTGCGAAAATTTAAAACTAGAGTATGAAATGGTTGAAGGGCGAAAAAAGTGCCAGTACTGTTATAAGGCCAATGTGCCTTATGGAGCCATTAACATTTCTTTGGAGTCGTTGCAAAACATCCGGTCCGAAAAGGGGCGGATTGATCGTGAAAAACGGGCCGTCGAGGAAGTACTGTTGGACCTGCAGCAATTGCAAACAGAAGCGATGGCTAAGTTGATTAGGTTGAGCCGTTAACAAGATTTCTTACAACGTCGGGGTATAGAAATAATTCGCCGCGGGCTTCGTTCCGTGGACGAATTAGAAGAATAAAAAAGATTAGATAAGGAAAGAGAAAAAATGGAACAGCGTCGTATAGAAGCAGAGCAAGCGCAGCTTGCTTTAGAAATAGACGCTACGGCGGAAACCTTTATTTCTTTCGATTGGAACGGCCTAGGATTAAACCTGGATACTGGGCCGTTATCGCCTGCGACCTTGGCCGCATTAGAGTTGGTCGGTTAGGATTTTGACGGTAAAACGTTTTAACCAGGTCCTTCGCGTTCGTTAGATGCTTAAGAGGTTCCCAAGTGTTTTTTTCGTATGGGTAATCCTTCCATTTGATCAAATATTGGACTTTGTCTTTAACTACCCTAGAATCCAGTATTCGTTTAACTTCGTACTTATTATCGTCTTTCTCGATTTCCAGACTGGTTTCTAGTGGAGCATTTTTGGGTGCGGGTTTAAGCAAAGAAATATGAAAAACAGGGTGTATTCTTATCGTTTTGAGTAACGACAGTCGGTAGTTAGTTCTGGAAACAACTTTATCGATCTTGAACGGACTAAGTTTTTTGAAATTAAGCTTATTATTAGGTTTTTTTGTTTTGATTTGAGAAATGTTCGAAGTTGCGTTTTGTTTTTGGCGTAACAAATAGACTTTGTTTCCTTTCGACAGAATTGGTTCCTTAATTCTTTTCCTATTGTAATACTGGGTATTCTTTTGTTAGAAGAATCGTAACTTATTTTGTAGGCGGACCTGTATTGTCTGGATTTTAGTTGCTACCGTTTCTGTTCGAAAAGCTTTCGCGGTTAATTTTGGAGCTTCGTTTAAGGGCTGTTCTGGCCGTTAAGTCTTTGCTTGGTAACTATATACTGCTGTATGGGGAGAAATACCCATATTTTCGTTGACAAAGGTGTTATAGGTTATTTGGGCCAATGGAAAAAATTTAATACAGTTATTCTGCTGGTAGTTGATGTAATTTCTTAAGTATTGCTCCAATGTTTGATTTAGACGTTCTGTCTGTTTATCTGTCTGTGGGTGGTATGCTGTAGAAAATTTGAGTTTGGCGCTTATCTGCTTGAAGAAGTTGGTACCGAATTTTGATGTGAAAAGCTTGTTTCTGTCTAAGATGATTCTTTCTGGTATCCCATGCTTGTCGAGGTAGTATCGGACAAAGGCGTAAGCTAGTTGTTCTGCCGTTGCGTTTCCTTTAAAAGGTAGGAAGTACCTATACTTGGTGAGTCTGTTAACGATTATCCATATTCCATCATATTGAATTCCAGTGACGGGGTTTTTTGATAGGGGTAAACCGGTAATGAAATCCCAAGCAATAATGTTCCAAGCCTTTTTTGGAATATCTGTGGGCTGTAAAAGTCTATAGGGCTTATTTCGGGTTGCTTTTGCCTTGTTTCAGATATTGCAATCCTTAACTACCTGTTTAACAATTCGTCGAAGTCCTAGAAAATCGTATTTTTTCTGCAATCGTTTGGTAGTTTTGAAGATACCTTGATATCCGTGTAATGGATTTTTATGGAACTTTTTGACGAATTGCTCTTGTTGGTTTCGAGGGATGTAAATTTTGCCATGGTACAATAGCTGGTTTTCAGGTTGTCCATCTAATTATTGCATTTCTTTTTGCTTTTCCTTATTATAGGAATTTCGGAATTTCGTTAAAAGTTCTGGGGTAAGTTGCTTTATTATTTTACATAACCGTAAGGTACCGTCCTTAGTCTACTGTAATACTTGCGTTCGACGTTTCGGGACCTTGTAATCGTAATTTCCTTAGCTATTTAAAATGTTTGCTTGGATGTTTTTTTTCCCCTTGATATGGGGGATTTGGAAATTGTACTTTGATAAGAAAATTATCCAAGTTTCGTGGCGTTTGTTTAGTTCTCGAGTCGTTATAAACCGGGTAGGGTTTTTGTGATTTGAGTAAATATCGAAAGGTTTTTTAGTTCCGCTAAAGAAAGGTTCCCATTCTTTAAGAGCGTTAATAATCGCTAGCAGCTTTTTGTCGTAGATCTTGTATCGGAGTTCTGCGTTTAGAAGGGCCTTGGAATAATAGGCTACTGGGTACCATTTCCCATTATCTTCTTGTTGCTCCAAAACTGCGCTTAGGGCATAGTCTGAGGCGTCTGTTTTCAGGCGTTTCCTTTTGTCGGCGTTGGGCAATCTCATTATTAGCGCTTTGGTAATTTCGTTTTTAAGTAGCTGAAAAGCTTTCTTGGCTTTTTTTGGAAGTTCGAATTCTTTTCCGACATATTTCTTAGTGGTTAGTTTCGTTAATAGTCTGACAATATTTCTATATCCCTTGATTAGGTTGCGTACGTAACCCGTAAATCCTAAGGTCTGCCGGATATCGGTAACGGTTGCCTTATTAGGGATGGGCCAGTTTTTGACTGCTTTTAATTTGGAGATTTGGATCTGAATTTGACCGGGGGTAAGGGTGAATCCTAGATAGTCTACTTTCTGCGTGTGCCATATACTTTTGGCGGGGTTAATTCGGATGTTCGCTTTATCCAAAGCTTCAAGAACCTGGAAAACATGCTTCTTATGTTCTTCTAGCGTTTCGGAATAGATGAGGATGTCGTCGAGGTAGATAAAGACATATTTGTCTAGGAATTTCCTGAGTATGGTTATAATCAGGCGTTGGAAACTGGTAGGGGCGTTAGTAAGTCCTAAAGGCATAACTCGGTATTCGTAATGTCCGTATATCGTTCGAAAGGCAGTTTTCCATTTTTTTCCTTTAGTTATTCGGATACGGTAGTAGCCGTCTCGAAGGTTTAACGCAGTAAACTATTTGGCTTTGCTTGCGTTTTCCTTTAAGGTATTTATTAAGGTTAAAGATAGCCGTTTTTGATGGTGATATCGTTCAACTGTCGATAGTCGACCACGCGTCGATAGACCGGATCTCTATCTTGGTCGATTTTCTGCTTGCCGTCTTTGATTTTGGGTACTATAAGTACAGGGTAACCTGCGGGGGATTCGCATAGTTGAATGTAACCTTTTTTTAAATCCAACTAGATGCTTTTTTATAAGGCCTTTGCCTTTTCTGGATTTATGTGGTAGATTTTGTAAAGCTTGGGGTGATGTCCTTCTTTAATGGGTATGCGATGATCTTATTGCCCGTGTGGAGGTAGTTCGTGGTTTTCTTTGTCCTTGAAAAGTCGTTCGAATCGCTGATACTCTGGGGGTATAGTACTGGCAGAATCTGATACCTTGGCTTTTCGGATAATGTAGCAGGCTTCTTTGGACCCTTTTTTAACAGAAACTAATTCGTGGTTCTAAGAGAGCTGGCGAGTTTTTCAGTTAATTAATGGATTGCTGGAATTAAGCCATGGCATTTCCAGATTAATATCGTGACCTGATATATCGGCGATATCCAAGGTAAGATGTTCTTGGTACCCTTGGATCTATATTGGAAGTCTTTCAGTTTCTTTAAGGACTTGTCCGCTATTGTACTGGGAAAGACTCCCATTAACTGTCCGTAATTTGTAGGATTTTAGCTTGTACCTCCAAGCAATGTGATGTTTTTCGGCCACTGCTGGCGAAATGAAGTTGCCTTCTGCTCTAGAGTCAATCATGGCTCTGAAGGTCTGGCTTTGGTACTGAATAGGAATTTCGATCTGGCTTCGTAATCCTTTTTTTGCCTTACATAAGGTCTTGGTTCGCAAAGCTCCTCGATGCCTTAATTTCGAGGGCCTTGGCCGTTTTTTGACTTCGTGGTTCTGTTCGCTAGAAGACGTCTCCATTTGCGGGCTTTCTTAACTGCGTATTTGGTACACTTATCGTCCATGCAAGTATACCACCTTCGTTTGCCAATCTGGCATTTTACCTTAGTGATTTTTACCTTTGACGTTTGGAGAGGCTTCCGATTCGAAGTTGAGATTTCTGTAGGGCTTGTTCCTATATCCAGAAGTTTATGCATTAAGCATAGCGTGGAGGTATAGCATAAGCAACCTTGAGTAATAGCTTTTTAGCTTTGATCCGATTCGGGGTGCAAATAACAAGATCGAGGGTATCCGGGCTATCGGGGGATTTCGATGCATCTGTAATCGTTATCAGGCTTTGTAAGGGTTTTTTTGTTCCAACCAGGCCAATAATCGTTATCTTCCTTTGCTTGAAGGTGAATTGGACAATCGTTATCGTTGCAGGCTGAAAAATGAAGAAATCCGTGCCTATTAATAGAGTCCTGTTTAGGGGCTTCGGTTTTAAGATATACCGCCCGTTCTAGGGGTTCGCTGGATTCAGGGGTTTTCTGCTTATAATTGTCGGGGCGTATCTGGCTATATTCGTGGTGTATTTCGCACTTCTCCATATCCAAATGATATTCGCATCTTAGCCCTATGGCTACCTTGGAGGCTGGTTGTCCGGGATGATATTTGCAGGCTTTGGTTGTTTGATTCTGGCGAATCGGGTAACGCTCGTACTCTGGGTCGCCGCTTGGTTCATAGTGGGTCGTCGTAATGGTATATTCCTGTTGGAAAGAGGTAGAATTAACTTCCTTTTCTTTTTCGCTTTTACTGTTTGTTTCTTATTCGGCCGTTCGGGCCTTTTTTTGAGCAATCCCTTTTTTCTTGAAGTTTTTCCTAGCTGGGAAACGACATTCGTTCTTGTAATGGCCTTTTTTGCCATAGTTAAAGCATTTAACATTAGATTTGTCCTTTATAGGCTCCCTTAAAGTGGTATTTGCTTTTTTCTGGGTCCTGTCCTTGTTTTTGCTTCCTTGGGACCTGCTGCTGGAGCTTCGATCGTCCCTTTTTCTGTTAGACCCTTTTTTCTCCAGGTACCTGTCAAAGGTACGTCTGTCGGCAATAATGGCCTTATCAGTGTAGTCCTGGAAAGGCCCTGTCTTGGGTACCCTGTATATTTCGTCCTTGACCTGTAACTTTAGGCCATCGTAATAAGGGTAAAATAAGGCGCTTTCCGGTAAATGGGAGGTTGCTGTAAGGCGATTGAATTCCGTAGTGTATTTAGCCGCTGATTTTGTCTGCTGGAGAAGGTGCAGCTTTTTAACGGCATCCTGCTGCTTGTCTGGGTTTTTAAATAAGGTTCGTATTTGTTTTTCCAAGTGCTCGTAGTTATTGAAGATGTAATTGGTAAGGTTAGATGATTCGTTAGGGTAGTTTCCGAGATAATCCTTCATAATTGGCTAGAACTATTGAAGAATTTTTCCTGCGAGCAGCTGGGCGATAGCTAATACTTTTTGATAATCCTTTTTTAGGGAGTTTTCGAAAAACTTGAGGTAAAGTTTGGCCTGTATTAAGAATTTTTTTATATCTGTGGTACCGTCGTAGGGTTTTGGAGGGGTTGGCTTATAGCCCTTGACCTTTGGTATTCCATGATAAGCAGGGGGTGGAATACTATTTTCGCGGGATTGATTTGCGCCAAATAAAGGCAATATCGAAGATCTTTGCTGTCGAGCGAGTTTGGCATTTTCCCTTTTTACCGCTTGGAGTTTAGTTATCAAGATGCGTAGCTTGTCGTTAATCGTAAGTTCTTTTTCTTTGCTTTTCGGGCTGTTAAATTCCTTTTCTTCCTTTTCCGGTTCGTTTTCCTGGACTTTAATGGTTTCCTTTGGAGCCGGGGAAGGTTGTTGCTGAAAAGAAGGTCCTTTTTGAGACCGAGTATTAGCGGGGGCTATGTTATCCCTTAAAGAAAGAACTTCTTTAATAAAAGGTAGGGTGTTTTAATCCAGATATCGATCGCTTGCTAGTAAGGGCGATCGGGTATATCGTCTGTCTTTTAAACGCCGTTTTGTAATATCGTCTTTACTGGGTTCAGGAAAGCTTATGCCCAACTGGGCCTTAAACCATTCGTCGGCTATTGATCAAGGAGCTATCAAAATGTAACGAACCTGTTATACAACCACCTGGAAACGTAATCAGTATCCGAAAGGGGTTCTTGATTTGCACGTAACAATAAGGCAAAGAATGATTTAGTAATCTGTTCGTTAAAGAAATTTGCGGATTCTTCTCTTAATCGCAGAACGTTGCTTTTGATTGAAGACTTAGATTGATAGCTAAGGAGCGAAACGAAGTAGGTACTATTTATAAGGAAACATGGAAGTCTTATATGTCCTTCCCCTCCAGTATGACCTCCGTCTGGTCTCTGTAATATCTCTGTGGTGTCTCTGTGGTATCTCTGAGGTGTCTCTGTGGTGTCTCTATGGGCTCCGCAGAGACCATTCTTGGCACCGAAGTTTACCCAACCCGAGGTCATTTCCCCTTTTGGCCTCCCGCAGGCAGACAGGAGATCTCAATCCGTAACATTGTCCATGTATTACATCCCCTATAGTTTCACCCCCTAAATAGGGGTTGAATCCACCGTAACAAAAGCCTCGAACCCTTACTCCTGGAGTACTGAGTTGTAATGGTTGAAAAAGCCATGAGGATCGTACCGCCGCTTAAGGTTTCGAAGGCGCTCAAGGCGCCAAGGTTCGTAGCCGTACATGGCCTCTAGTGACTCGTCACCGTGGCCATAGTTTACGTACGTAGCCTGCTGATCGTAACCCGAGTGCTCAGGGTCGATCATCCGTTCGCGCCAGCCGCGAACCCAAGCGTCCGCGACAGGTTCGAGGCTTGTATCCGTGTAAGTGGTCTGGAGGATGGTTAGGATGTTGGCAAGGTGGCGGTTTCCGATGGACGTCTCTTCAGCAGGCTGCTCCAGCACGCCTCTCTGCCCGAATATCTCGTAGAGGATGAGCGAGCCGACCAGGGCCGGGTTCGCGGCGACGAATTCTACGTACGAGTCGTAGATCTCCCGTTGCTGGGCTACGTCAAACTGCCGCATGTTTACCGTATAAACATTGTAGTGGGGCCCTTGGGTGCATGCGTGGTCGATCATGCCTCCGGCGGCAACGTGTGTGATCTGCTCCCACGGGGTCATTGTTACGTTTAACCAAGTACGTTCGATATGGGGTCCGGTCGAGTTCGTGTTTGTGGCAAAGCGAGCCGTATATCGGTCTCCTTGTTCTCGAGTACCATGATAGACAAGGTTGAGATAGGTAATAGGCTAACAGGTTTAGCAGGGCTTTAGTTATTAAACATCGTGTAGGATATCGCTTACCTCGAGGCTGGTTCGATTAGTAAGGATGAAAACGTCCACAGCAAGCGCTGGGTCTTGATCTGGAATAAGCTCGTTTAT